>CAWYPQ010000434.1:0-127757 GCA_963965965.1 Trididemnum nubilum
CCCCCAACTTCTAAGTTGAGTGTTGTGAGGGATTGCAACAGTGCCAGACAGCTAGAATATGTATTACTTTATATCACTACAGATAATGATACCAACATGACAAACAGAGGAGGGTATTTGATTTAGATATGAGCTGGTCAATTAGTAGTTTGCAAAATTGCCTAAAAGGAGTGACTAGTCGGCAGCGTGGTCGAATGGGTAAGGCATCATTTTTTACGACGACCCTGATTGAATGATCTGGGTTTAACCCGCACCCTAGTCACGTCATTGCATTTTTAGATAAGACACTTTACGATGATTATCTCTGCTTGATGGCTTCGAACAAGCAGCAAATTCAATGGAGAAGAATTCGAAGAAATCCGCAGGAACATTGGAAACTTCTAAGCAGGTGCGGATTCCTCCAATCACGAAGTAGTTCTGATAATGAAAAGTGTGCGGATCATCCAACAAGTTAGCGTCTGACACTGTCCGTTGACAAGAGATTAAATATGTGCTACAACAACAACAACTATTTCACCAGATAATTTTGCGTTCAAGAGAGAAAACAAAAATGAAGAATAGCCATCAGTACATTTATCATTTGATTTTTAAGAGTTAAGAATGTACTGTGCCTTATGTTATAGTGAAAAAAAACAGCAAATTATATTACCATATAGAATATGAATATATATTTTGCAATGCTTGACTATAAGTAGCATAGTGAATAATTTGGCATTGTGATAAACTATACAGGTGGCAGCTTTCTAGATTAGTTTACAATGTAGCCTACCATACTTTGAACAATGATAGCTTCATATGATTTTAGGAAAACGATTGTTTTCTACTTGTTTATAGATGATTTGGTCAATGAGCACCACATGTGAAGAGCAATAACGGTTTATGCACGTTGAGATCCACTGATTACTTGTGTTAGACAACCTATAAGCCTACATATAAATTTGCATTGAATCAAGATGCATCATGACGAACTTGCACTGTATTAACAATTATCTGAAGTTAAGCTTAATCCAAACCTTAACTCTTAAATAATATACTTTAATGCAAAATAGAAATGATAAACTTAACTTTGGGAGTGATTATGGTAGCCTATTTCACCAAAATTATTTAAGTTAAGAAGTATACTGTAAGCCTACAGTAGAACAAAAATCAATATTCATGTAACCAACCGGTACTGTAGACCTACGGTAAATAGGTAGTGATTTAAGTTAGGTAATTAAAAAAGTGGACAAAAATTCCTGGTGAAACAGTCTCCTTCTTTAACTATTAAGTTTTGCTACAAGGACATGATTAACAGGCCAGTTAGTCAAACGGTAGACCTAACAAGGTTGTCTCTGGAACGAGAGGTTCAGAGATTCAAATCTCGAGCCAGTCACATCGAACATAGTGTTGCCAGCAGCTCACCACCACTGCAACACTTCTTCAAAAGAAGCTGTGTTGCTCAGGCGCAAGAACACGGAGATACAGAGATGGGTCTCAACCAAGTCTTCACATACTTTGTAGTAGCCTATTACAGCAAGTAGCCTAGGGTAAAATGAAGGATTTGAAGAACATGATTACTGACACGAAAGTACTACACAGCATTTGCAATCTTTGTTTTTTCGGTGACCAATCCTGCAATCAGAGTTGACTGAGTATTTTATCATACCAAATTCAATTAAATATGACCTACCGGTACCTGAACTTTTACCACTTCAACTAACCTACCGGTAGTTAAACGTAGGCTTTTTTAGTGGCTTTGAAATTAGGCCTAGCATAAGCTAACCTACAGTTTTTAATTGCACAATAAGGAGCGTACTTTTATGTTAGCTTCATACATTATATAAGGTAGCAGCACTAGCGCACTGTACGGTAGGCCTACCTTTTAAACTCAATATGACTCGGCAAACTTGGTCACAGATAGCTTGGTGAAACCATGGTGAAACTGACTGCTCCTTGCTCATTGCTCCGACCAATCAGAAACCAGGAAACAGCTGCGTTTTGAGTATAGGTCTGTAAAATGTAATTTCCCTGCCAGCGTACTTTGCGCAAAAAAATCCTCCGTGCACTCCGTTTGCGATAATATCATTGTTGAGCTGGACTAAGTGACAAAAAAAGTGAGGAGAATTTTCTTTGGGTGAATAGGCACAGAGCTGAAAATGATGACATCACTTTGTGCTGGCCAAATGTGCCAAACAGACCGTGGCTGTTTTGGCTCCCATTCATAATAGCCAAGTTAAATGCTATCTGTTTTGGGATGATGAAATTACAGAGCAATATATCACAAACTGCTTTGAAACAATACTTAACAGTATCAACGGTTATGTCATGACCTGCTTCTTAATTTGACTACTTGTTAATAAGGATAATACAGTAACTAAAGGGCGCACCAGTGTGGATTAACTTTGATCCTCAATTGGATTATCAATTGTCCATGTCTATATCTTATACTCCGTTGAATTTATTAGATTAAAATAACTAACTTTGCAAGTTCAAAAGAGCTGTTCTTGAATTACTTGGTATTCAACAATTTATTGGGTCCTTTGTGTGAAGTTTTTTTCTGAAGTTTTGTTAATACTTGGATCAAAGTTAATCCACGTCGGTGAATACTACTATAAATCATTTTGAAAACCATTGTTTACCTCACAGTATTCAATGAAGATTGAAAGGCCAAATCAGATTACCAATAAAAATACAGGAACTGACGCAAGACTTATTATAAATCATGATGTATATAACAAACCAGCAAAGCCTTACTCTTCATAAAGTTAGCTGCAAATTATACACTAGTTAGTTGTAGTACTGTGAGTGAATTTTTTAGGAATTTTTAAAAAGGTATTCAAGTCAGATTGTTTTGCTCAGTTTTTTCTGAAAGAATTTTGAAAGATCAAAAAAACCTCACCAAATTTTTACGACTAGCTATTTCCGAAATTCCCCGACTAAGATTTTTCCTTAAAAAGGCTTTCTTTAGTAATTTTACTAGAGTTGCCAACTAAAAACAAAATTGTAAAAAGTTGCCGCTCGTTCCTAACTCTCAATAAGTAGTTGGCAGCAGAGTTATTGTCAAAACAAAGTAAAGACTCAAAATTATAAATTAGCTGTTTTTCAAGTAAATGTAAGCCAGCTTTCCAAAGTTTAATCTTCTGTCACAATACTAACAAAAAATGGCAACACTGAAGTAAAAGGAAGATTGTTAATTTTGATCTGTAATATCTTGAAAACAAGATGATGTAAAAAGTTCAGATATGTGGAGAATTTTTTAAACTTTTTCCATTCAAAAGAAAAAAATTTTTTTTCAGAAAATCAGAAACATCCTACTACTAGAATTGCTGAACTGAACTGACCAAATCTCCACGAGTAAAGATTTGGTCAGTATGAAAATGACACATTGCTTCCGGCGACTTGGCAAAAATCATACGCAGAACTAGCGTCAGCCAAACAATAAGAGCACAAGCCACAAGTGGGCAACAAAGAAAAAACTAAGAATACGTCGTAACAAATCCCCAGGGCAAAATGGAAAAAAAGGTAAACATTTTACTCCGCCATGCAACCGAAAAAAAAGAAAATTAAAAGGAATTTTGAAGTGAGCGAGGGTGCTGGCAGTTTGCATCGAAAATTATTAATTCGTAAATTCTGAATGTCATTCTGCATTGTTTTATCAAAAATTGATTATTAAAAAAATAAAGAAAAAAAGTTGCATATAGCCGTCTCTAAGTTTGTAGGGTCGTGTCCCCAGTTCAAGATTACTGATTAGCAAGATCATTTTGATACTAACGCGGAACGTTTGTTCAGCTGTGCACATCTTGCTTTGATGATGATTTGCAAGCTCTCCGAGTTAGTTTCAAAATGCAGGCACAAAAACAAATTTTTGCAAAAAAAAAGTTGATTTTGAGCTTGCACAATTCCTCTTTTCCTAATAAATTGCAAACCAATCGGCAGTGCAATTGCATTTTCATATAAATTGTTTTAGTGTTTTTGACCCCCTACTTTTCAAATTTGACCGAATGGAAGTTACCAATTATGAGTCACTCAGATTTGAAACGTAACCGACCACAAACCCAAAATGAGTTGTACTTTGTAAACACAATGTCGTCCGTAAGCGCAATGGAGTCATAGTCAAAAACAATTTTTGCGAATTTTGTTAATCGACTGTAGAGCATTATAAAAAAAGGTACTGGCAATTTGTTAATATTTTACTTTAGTGGTCAGTTTGTCGAACGGTTACGCGATTGCGTACGAAACACAAGGTTAGAACTCAATTTCCGGTGGTCGAATCAAACACAATTTTGTTACGGCTCGCCACCGCAAAGAAATTTATTGAAAAGGAGCTATGTTGCTCAGCTAAAATGACGCAGAGATGGGCCCGCATTCTTGTCATATGCTTGGGCATAATTTTGCTTGTATAGCCTAATGAGAAACTGAATTTGAATTTTTGTAGTAGCGTAAAGCTAATACAATTATATTTGTATAAAGCTACTACAATTTTATCTCATACATTTGTACAAACCGTAATTGTATAAATCATTGTTCGTTTTCTGCTATAACGTTGTTTTTTTGCGATTTTAGTAATGCTTGCGAAGAATCAATGCATTGCAAACGAAAATTATTTTATTTAATCGAACTTAGCGTAAAATCGAAGACAAAGGATTCTAACAATCGTTTGTTGCCTCTGGCGTAGCAGTTTTCTGTTCAGTCACGCTAATTATTGTAAAACAATTAATCTCAAGCACAAATTTACTCTAATCCTCTTAATCTCCATGAGAAATATTAAGCGTAAAATCAAACTTTCACCCTGAAAAACAGAAATTGGCAAAATTTCAAAAAATTTTCCATCCCCCCCTCCCCCCCCCCCCGTTTTACTCTTAAACACAGTGAGTTGTGTAAACAAAAACAGTATCATTGTAATTGGCGAAAACAAACAGAAAAAGTCAGGAAATTTCAAGTCTTTGTTTTAAGCCAGATTTTTGCTGTTTATAACGAGTGTGAGATTCAGAATTCCTATTGAGGAATAAAGGGTTAAGACATATTACCATGTGAAATGTTTTTTGCAGTATTTTTCCCGTTTTTGAATAAGACCGGTTTTCACGCCAAACTTTCTGGGCGGTTTTCGGGCATTAAAACCAAAGTCAGGTAGCATATTGTCTCAAAATTTGATAAAAACAAAAATCATATTCATTTCCAATTGCTGCCCAAATTTCATGAAGCTAGACGCAACCGTTCTCGAGTTATAAGCAAAAGTCTAAAGCTTCGTTCTCGTTAGGTGGAAAAACAAAAAACAACGAACACGCGACGCGAGCGTCAGTCGTTGCAATGATATTGTTTGCAGAATACGTTTTACATTGACTGCATAGTTTGAGCAAATACATCCCAAATGATAGACCTAGGGGAACACGATCTTAGCATTTTCTCATCGTCGTGAACAGAAAAAAAATTGCAAACCTGTTTTTACAACTCCAGTTCCGATAGCATTGTTTGCCGTGCATTTGCGTTGACTTAATGTTAACTATTAGCTTTAAACAAATACATACCAAACGATCGATCATGGGGAAATATGATGTACCGGCGCGTAGCCAGAAATTTACAATTGGGACGTTTCAGAGGCCCTTTGGGGGTTTAGAGACTCAGCCTCCAGCTAGAGGAGGCTGGAGGTCCGGGGCTATGCGAGCGTTCAAAAAGTTTAATTTTTTTGCAAAACTACGTTAGTTTTAGGCCTATCATGATCAAAACTAATGCTTTTAAAACATAGTATAGAAATTAGTAGTGCAAAACATGACTAAACTAATTACTTAAATGGGCTATGTGTGAGCTGGCTAATGGTAAAGTTTCAGTCGTTTTATTTTCTGTATGAACAGGTAAATCATAAAATTCTGTAGTTTAAAAAAAAACCTGCCAGGAGTAATCTACTTTGCCTATATTTTATAGAAAAATCAATTGGAGGGGATGAGCTAATGGAGCGAGACTTAAGAAAAGTGATTGGTAATTGTTGTGTGAAGTAATGATTAATGACAACGTAACGTCGTTGCAATGCAGCGCTTTTGCAGCTGATTTACACAAAGCGCAACTTCGTTCATTCTTTGACTTACGTTTTTTGCCATTGTTACTTTGTTAGCATTAAAGTGCACTGCTTTTGAGCTAGTTTAATTTATCTACGTTATTTTTGAGCTTGTTCAGTTTTCAATGATGTTGCCAGTTTTAAGTTGAATAAAGCACGATGTTCTGATAATATATAATTCTCATTACAATTTATTCAACTTAAACTTATGGATCGATTTATGCAGGCATTCCGGCTAAGTTTAGATGCAAGTTCAGCGACAGCGTCAAAAGAATGGCCGTCATTGGTCTAAAACTTTAGAGAACTATTTTTGAAGTCCTAGATTCTTCACTCGAAGAAAAAAAGTATTGTGTATCACATCATGTGTATGAATACATCGAGGAATGTACAACTTATAATACAGCGATTGCAACTCTTAAAAAATCTTCATACTAAAGTGCCTAATGAAGTTTTCGTACGCCATGCACTGGCAACAGCAATTAGAGTGAACCCTACACGAGTACCTGCTTTCTCTTCAAAAGCTCGCTAAAAATTGCAATTTTCGAGCAGTTTCAAGTGTGCAGTATAAACAAGAGATGGTTCGTGATGCGTTTGTAAACGGTCTTTTATCTTCTGGAGTCTGGCAAAAACTGATACAGCACCATTAATTTATCTACGTTATTTTTGAGCTTGTTAAGTATCAATGATGTTGCCGGATTTAAGTTGAATAAAGCCCAGCAATGTGATAATATTTTATTCTCATTACAGTGATTAACTGATACTGCATATTGCCCTACCCCTCAATTCCAGAGCTTATGTTTTGTAATGAAACTCATGTTCAGCTTTTTTCAAAAAGCGATCAAATTTGATTGCTTATTTTTGGCCATTTTTCGAAGTTTTACTAATTAGTGAGTTTTTTTTTTTGACAAACTTCCACAAATTAGTCCAAATTTTAACTAGCTAAACAAACTTTGACAAATTGACAAACTAATTTTAACAAACTAGCCCTTTCTAATTGTTCAAAAGATGCTACGAATCATTTTTGAATCCTCTCAAAAGTGTTAAAAACGTGATTTTTCTCCATGGTCGACAGGCCAATGTAGGGGGGGTTGTGGCCCCTTACCTACTGGCTAATATGCTTATGGTGTAATGTGACAATAAAGGGTGTACATCTGTACATATTATTTTTGTATCGCACTAAGATTCAGATATAGAGAGTCTCAATCTTGCTGATTTCCCATCTTTTAACACTAAACAGGTTTTGCAAACAATCTACATTGGCATATTGTTTTGAAATGATTAACTATAGCAAAGTTTGCGAAATTCTGACTGATGCAGTTCCAATGACCACCGACTCTTGCCCAAAATTTAAAATTATACCATCAAATGACATACCAACCGAGGGCATCAGCGATAGTTATGGAATCAAGTACAAAGTTCAAAAAAACTATGATAAATGGGCTTACCATACTCGGCATAGCATATCCTCTGACCTCGTCTGCAGAGGTTATTGTGAAATTGGCAACTTTACAGGAAATGAAATGCTAAGGATTTTATGCAACATTATCAGCGAAAAGAGCGATGATGGTTCTTATGCATATAAACCGGGCAATGTTCTTTACTTTTCAAAGAACAAAAATGCATACGCAGGCATGATGTTCACAAAATCTAAGCCTGTAACAAAAACTTCAGCGCGAAGTCTATTCAAAAATGAGGAAAATATCAAATACAAGTATTTGCACTCCAAGTTATTTGACGACCACCTCGTTGAGCATTATCAAAAGAAGCCACACAAATACCAAGAATACTACTATGAAGCGCCGTTTGTGTTCTCTAATTTGTGCAATGTTTTTTTGCATATTTAATTAAATAGTCATTTTAATTGAATGTACAAAAATATAAAGCCACAGTCAAAACAAATAGTCAAAAAAACTGCGCGCAAAATAAACTGTTGCAAAAATAAATAGTCAAAAAAACCGCGCACAAAATAAAGCGTTGCAAAAATGCGCTGCAGACTTTTTTGTATATTTGGTAGTGGAGCGTGACAAAGCGCTTTCAGCTGCTCTTTGATGCGCTCTCGGCTGGTCATTAATGCGCTCCAAGAGCAGCCGAGAGCGCTTTGTCACGCTCCACTACTTAAATATACAAAAAAGTCAGCAGCACATTTTTGCAACGCTTTATTTTGTGCGCAGTTTTTTTGACTATTTATTTTTGCAACGGTTTATTTTGCACAGGATTTTTGACTATTTATTTTGACTTTCACTATATATTTTTGGACGTTCAATTAAAATGATTATTTAATTAAATATGCAAAAAAACGTTGCAGAAATTAGGGTACACAAACGGCGCCCCATATACTACAGGAAAGAATATGTAGAAGAGTTTCGAAGAGAAGCAAAAGATTGGTTTTCGCATTTTCTCAAAATCAAAATGAAAGACCATGGCGATTTATTTCTGTTTGGAGACCAAATGTTCGCAATGCTAGTCTCCATTGCTTTCGGAATCGGTTCACGAGGCAACCCGCGAAATATGCGCGAGCCCTTGAATCTTGACATACCATTCGCAGCTTGCATTAAATCTGCTTTTGACAACAGCCAAACAGGAAAGGTTACTGCTTTGTGTGGAGAAGTTAGCTCGAAGCCAGCAAATTCAAAGAGGAAAGAACAACCAGAAAGCATTAAAAATACAGCTGAAGAATTGATTAAATGGTAAGACACGCACTACGAAAACAATTTCAAACTTAAAACAATATAAAAATGTAAAATTAATACCTCGTTGTAGTTATACTTTGAGATAATCATATTACTCAACGAAGTACACGTCAAAATTAAGAATTTAAAACCCTGCAGTCTGTTTCACACGTAATTGGGATCATCAGGGACGTTTTATTCAAACAGAAATTTATTTGAATAAGACACTAAAAAACTGAAATTCAAATGAAAAAAAAGTGCGATCACAAGTGCAGGAGTCTGAAATGAGGTTTTTACGAAAATCGAAAGAGCTACACTATTTGACAATCTCTTAAAATCTCTTAAAATTCAAAAATCTCTTAAAATCGAGCCGTTACTTCTCCGAACAGAAAGATCTCAGTTTAGATGGTTTGTAAGCAGAATGCCTCAGGAAAGACTCCCCAAACAAACTTTACTTGCCAAACCAAATGGGAAAAAGACCAGTTGGACGACCTAGAACTAGATAGACCAATTACATTAAGGATCTTAAATGTCATCGCTTGGGTCTTCACCCGAGCAAAATAAGGAATGTGATGGAAGAACGTAAAGTGTGGCGGCATAATCTCGAGCAGCTGCCCCTGCAACACTCTAGAAAAAGAGGGCAAAGAAGAAAGAAGAAGATTTGTCTTCAGTTCTCTTTTGAGGTTGGCAAAGTTTTGGGCTGAAGCTGCTTGTGTTTTAGATGCTATAAAAACATAATCGAAGAAACCTTGCATCGCTCACTGAATGAAAACTTCCTGCATCAATGCAATTATTTGCATAATTATGATTATTTTATCACAATCTATCAATAAATAGTTCAATTTTAGCAACAGTAGACCCAAAAGAAAAGGAGCAATTTCTTACCGCACACGTAATTTATACCTAACTTTTTCGGGTTTGAGTCTGAACAAGTCGGTCTGTTTACAACTCTGGCTGAGCTCAAATAGGAAAGAAGAAATCAAATCCGAATTTACTATTTCACTATACTGTAGTAGTGTAGCAGATGCTCTTGCCTAAAGACTCGACCAGGGTTGCTCAAAGTTCGGCCAGCGCTACAATTTTGTACCGCACGCAACGCTCCAGAGATTAACGATAAGTTTCTCTCGATGAGTGCAATTTTTTATCAAAAAATTGTTTTTATCAAATTTGTAGACGCTGGCTTTTTCAAACATTAATTTTAATCAATTCTTGGTAAATGTTAGTTGGTTATAAACGCTACTACGAGTGAGTGCATTATAAAGCAGTAAATATGCCTTTCGTTGGTCACTACGTAAGGTAATTGTAACTATTTTTGTTTCATTATTTATGTTTTTATCACCGCACAGTTTGGAATTCAAAACGAAGGGTCACTGCGGTACTCCTCGCAGTTCGTACAAGATGTGTTCAGTAGTGCTACTATTGAGGAATAAAGGTTGTGGGGGCTTTAGCCTAGTAATTTAAAAAGTTTTATCCTAATACCCTAGTTTTTAGACGTGTTTTGTAACTGACCTATAAGTGTGGAAATTAATTGACTTAGCACTTTGTTTCTATGAAGTGGCTCTGAAAAGGTGCGAAATTTTTTTCTAATCGCGGTAAAAAAGTTATTTTTATAATAAACTGCGAAAATTGCCCAGCGGCTGAGAGCCAATTAGCCCCCAAATATCTTCATTGTGCATTTTAAACACGCGGCAGTTTATTTAACACGTCAAGTGCACAAACTTCGGCGTAGTACAATTTTTAGCTTTTGATTCAAGCACCTCTTTAACAAAATCATGATTATGATAATGCTGTGTAATAACCAGAATTGTTTGAGTTGTGTAATAAAGGGTTCTTCCATTTTCTGTACTTGTATAAACTAGAATTTTTGATGAACTTAAAACGAAATTTAACTTTAGTAAAGATTAACTCCGGTTTAAGAATTAATTATGTAATTTAGTAGGACAATACAAACTTTACATGAGCGGTATTTGGGAAAAAACCATTCAAACTTTACATTAAAAAAATATGAGAATTGCACGGCCCGCTAAAGCTCAGAAAAAGTGTAATGCGGCCCGCTCCTCAAAAACTTGGACATCCCTGAACTAAACATTCAATGATCGGTTAATATGAAATATGGGTTGCAATGTAGATCAGAGATGGAAACCGGTTGGATTGACCGGCACCGGTCGGGTTACCGGTCGGGTCGAAATTCTTCGACCGGCCGGTCAAGCCGGTTAAAACACCGGTCAAATTCTCCTTTCTTGCAAGTAAAAGAAATCTAAGCACCAACCGAAATAAACATATATATTTTATTACAAATAAAACTTTTTATGAAAAAACAGTATTAACAAACCACGTATTTTGAAAACACTTGTAGAATGGTTTCTAGCTGTGACTAATATGCTGTGACCATTAAGACATGCACATCGAGGTCCGTAGTTAGGGGGAGCATTGTGCCATGCCTCCCCCCCTTTGGGCCACGGCACAAAGCAAAAAAGTGCAAAATATACGTTACAATCGCGTAATCAGATTATAATAAAGCATGCATGTGGAAAAGACTTACGCTATAACTGGCATTTTAGCATCATTTTGATCAGCTTGAGAGCAGAAGTGGCACAGATTTCAGATTTTTCAGTACATGCTAAAATCTTGCCGCATTGAAAAGCTTTTTTCAACTTAAATTTACCACACTCTACACTGGGCAAGAAACACATAGCTCTTATTTTTTAATATTTAACTAGCCATGGCTTGCTCTGAAGTAGCAGCATTTCTACAAACTGCTGGTGCACTTTATATTTCGAATATTTTCTAGCCAGTTTCATAACAGTTTAGCGTTTGCTGATCAGCAAATAGCAAATAATCGGTCACCAATAGGTCAAAAATGCTGTTCTTGGCCTTACGCATGATATCATTAGAAAGAACACCTAATAATTTAGTTTGTTACCTCCAGTTTTTTTATGCTTATTTTGTGCACGTTTAGCGCTGCTCAAAACAGGTCTTTCAAACCGAAATTTATCCTAAAAAGGTCTTAAAATTGAGTTATTTTTGCAAAAAACGCAAAAATTGTTTGTGTTTTTTTTTTCTGAGACCCCCGTCCGAAGTTACAAATTTTAACACCTCACCCATGCCCGTTTCCCCCCCCCCCCCCCTTTGAAAATTTTTCATCAGATGCATTAAACATAGAAAATAAACCTTCCGTAGAAAAACCGGTCGACCGGGCTGGTCAGAAACCGATTAACCGGCATAAATTTTGAAATTTACCGGTCGGGTCTGGTCGAGAAAATCCTGACCGGTTCCATCTCTGATACCTATTATACTGTAAATAAATTTGTATTGTTGCAGCACTCTTCCACCTAATGTAGATGGAACATGGAATGAAGAAGAAGTAAAAAAAGCAGCAGAAGAAGTGGCAGAGTTTTTTAGAATTTAGCTAAACTCAAGATCCACCGCTGAAACCAACCATTCCTAAGCCTTTTCTTAAATCTACAATTTTCTTAAACTTAACATTTTCTTATATTGTGCAGTACTATTTTTCTGGTCGACTAAATCTTAGCTAATATTAATTGTAGCAAAGAATTTTAATTTTCAGTGTATACTGCATGTCCATCGATAAATATACAGATCGTTAATGCAACTAAATAGTACATTTGATACTCTAATACAGTAAAAGCGTAAAACTTGTCATTTTTTGTTAAAATAATACAGACTTATTTAGAATCAATAAATTTGGATTATTATTTTTAATACTTGAAAATCTTATTTTAATAAAATGACTTTTGGTAATTTTGAAATTTTTATTAAAAAATAGTATGGTCAAAATAGAGTTCTTTTTTTTATATAAAAACCAGTAAATTTTGCTTGAGTGTGGGTGTTTTTAAATTTTTGCAAGTTTTCAGCCTCGTTCGTTTTTAACTTTTTTGGAGAATAAAGTGACCCAAATTCATTTCTTGCTTGGGTTATCTTTTGTTTTATTGATCATGATCATACTATTAGACCAAACAACAATGGTAATACACAATAAAGCAAGAAAACTCCGCTGTTTAAAAAGACGTTGTATCACATAGCCAGTTTTTTTTCATGCTTTGGCTGACATTGTTTTTAATTGTTTTAAAATTTGAGCAAAAATTAGCCTTGTGTTTTTATAAAATTGTTTTTGTAAAGAAATAAGAGCAGTACTGTAAAACCTTTAAAAATGAATTTTTTTTTTTTTAGCCATTGATCCTCTTACTGAAATAGGATGATATAAGCTTACAGGGTGAGTCACAAGTAGGCTTACAGCAATCGTTCAAAAGTGTTTCAAGATTTTTTGATGTTGTTGGAATGGTTCATTTACTGTAAAATCATATTTCTGTTCCTGATCCTTAGCAAATACTGTGAAGTGTTTTCGAATGTGCAGCTTAAAACGTAAAAAAAATTGAAATATTACTTTTGTGATTGCCGTATACTTGGCCCATCCTATATACAGTCAAGTTTTATCAAGTTTAAATAACCAATAAAAATATCATTACCGTTACCAATGAAAACCATACCAATAAGAACTTCGCGTCTGTTCAGATATCTTTTATTATTCTATTTATGGGTTGTGTTGTTTTAGATTAAATTTAATCTACACCTTTATGTAACTAAAGTGAGTTAGTTTTTAAAAAAACCGCTAAAGCATTTTTTTAAACTTTTCACTCGCTGTTTTTAACCCAAGTATATTTACGTTATTCATTAGTAATTTTGAGCAGGGTGTCGAACCGTTTCAAATAACGGTTCGGATTCAGGTTTAGCTCCGGCTCAAAATATTTTAGCGGTTCAGGTTTGGTTCGAGTTCACTTGAGCACCATTTTCGAGGTTCAGGTTTGGTTCAGGTTCACTCAAGTAAAATATTACTGGTTCAGGTTCGGTTCGGGTTCATAGACTTAAAATTTATCTGTCGTTACTCGTTTCGTCCAGAAAAAAAAAGGAGAAATTGTTGATCCTGTTGATGATCACCACTGTTCTTATTGTGCGTGTACCAGCGCCAGCGGCATCCAGATATGGAAAAATTCATTCTTACTTTTGTTAGGGGTTCAGGTTCGGTTTGGGTTCACTTGAGCACAATTTGAGGGTTCAGGTTTGGTTCAGGTTCACTGAAGTAAATTTTTGGTGGTTCAGGTTCGGTTCGGGTTCACCAAATGAAGCGGTTCATTTGGGTTTACGGTTCGGGTTCAGGTTCGGTTCGACACCCTGATTTTGAGCAATGTTGAGTTTTGGTGCAAAAGCTCACTTGTCATTGTTAAAAGCTTTTTGGTGAGAATTTATTAGTAACAATCTCTGTCCAATTTGAAATGTGGCAAACAGGATCTTGAAAGACGACGATAACTTGTTCCCTCGGTCTTGAAAGTTTTTGCTCTTAAATGTTTAGCCGATCAGTAATCAAGTGGATAGAGCGTGTGCTGATGAACGGTAGACTCGGGTTAGATTCCCGGTTGTGTCAAACGGATAACTATAGAAATCGGCATTCACAGCTTCCCTGGTGACTTTTAGCAATAAAAAGAGACAGTGTGAAGCTTCCACTGCGTGCTGTAGACAGATGGGCAGATGGCAGCTTAACTCAAAGACCGAAAGTCTTTTCCCTGTCTCCTGGCCAAGGCAACTTGGTGAATAAAATGTAATTACAATTACAGATATAAGTTTTAATTTGCTCATTACATTTTAAATCAAACCGAGATCGTTGCCAATGTGTTTATTTTTGTTTCCGAGTGTTTCAAGGTAAAGTTTTGCTTTGTTTCATTTTTAATCGACTATTACTTCAAAGATTTCTGTTCATACAAGCTGCAACTTTGTCGGTAATAAAAATATACTGCTCTGTTTGATTTTTTGACGCGTAACTGATGCCAAATCAACAAAGCAAGGGTCAAATTTAGTCATTAGAAGTAAAAAAATGATATCGTAAAGTAAAGGTTTTTAAACTTTTTTTGGTTGCGGCACACCCCAAAATTCTGGATTTCATCTAGGCATTTACGTTTTCTAGGTGCGGTGCTGGAATTTTGAAATGGTGAAATACGGTCCAAAGCAACATGACAGGAATCTAAGGACAGAGCCCCATCGTTTACAGAGTTGTATAATTTTTAAATTAAAACAAATCATGCAGTTTCAAGAAAATTTTTTTCAAATTTTTGCTTGTTGACATATAGTCTTTTCAAATTTGAATGTTTTATTATACTCGCTGCATTACGCTGAGGCGTGTAACGAGTTTGAGGGGTCCATGTCCATTCCATTGCGCCCGCGCAATACAGTTCGAAGAAATATTGCAGCGGTGACGAGCCACAGGCAGCACTGTGTCCGGTACCTGCCGCTCCAGAGACGAACGCATTACTTCTCGACCAACTGGGTGGTGATGGAATTTTGACATCGTCTTTTAATAAATTAAAATTTTCAAATGAACCATGGAACCCATCAAGAAACTTAAGAAGATTGAGTTAACCCTATTTGGACCAGGCAAAATTTTTTGATTAATGGCCCAGGGGGGGATCAAATCGACACAACATATTTGTTTCGGTTCTTTTGTTTGTGCACAATCCCTTGCCATATATACAAAATAAATTATTGCTTCAAGTGACTTGATTTGCCAACATTGCTAAATCTTAGTGTAACGGCATTCGTGTTTTTGCTACTGACTTAAGTTTCCAAATTAGCCACGTGCAGTGCTTGGAACCTCATTTGACTTCCTTCGCAACCGGGGTGGTCATTCCGTACTGTACTTATTATCGTGGTATCGTCCATTACTTTGACAACCTCTAAATTCCGCTTAGCTCATTTTCTCTTTTTCCTTTTTTCTTTCTTTCCTGGTTTGACCGCCGAGCTAAGTTTGTAATTTCAGAGTTTGGCAAAATGATGATGAAATGTTTGCAGTGTAGATAGATCGTACGCACATTGCCGCCTTTGCAGATTTTGGTCTATTCGTATTTTAGCGTCTAGGTTTCATCTTTAGTTGGCGACTATTTTAGTGTTTTAATTTTATGTTTGATTCTATTTGAATAAGCTATTGGATTAACACTGATATTGAGTAGCTTATGTGATCTGTTATTGGGCTGAGTTCTGATTTACTACTCGTCTTTGGGAACTCAGAGAACTATTTGGATTAGCCAGAACTACTTTTGCTTGCCACCGGTTTATCTTTTGTGTGGACCTTACTCATACCTGTCAACTCTCCCGATTTCGAGGATTTCTCCCGATCTCCCGATCTCAACAAAAAATCTCCCGATATCATGATTTAGCTTAAGATTTTTTGAGTTTAAAAATGAAACAGTTTTTTGAAAAATTATTTAATTTTGTTTGCGAATATTTGTTTTTTTTTGAAAGGGAAAAAATACACAGTTTGATCCCTGCTTCGACTGATTTGACATTTTTCAAGAGTTTTTATTTGAAAATTAATGTGTGTTCTTGCTTTCACGTAACGGGTAACATCAATTCGAATTGTTAAGAATTTACAAATAACAATGGCATGCACAAATTACAGTCTCTGGTACCGGTCATTGCAACTGTGAAGAGCTGAGCTCCTTTAATGGCATCTGTCGGAGAAAGTGCTAGTACTAATAAGCGCAAAGGAGATGGTCAACGAGAGTTGCAAGAAGAGGCGAATGAAAGTAAAAAAAGAAGTATAGTTTTATACAAGTTTTGTGGTTTTGTGGGGTGGGAGAAAATAGCCGGTGAACAAATTTTCAGCAATCCTGCCGCATTTATGAAATCGCTCCTGTACATACCTCACCCAAACGCAACTGCCGAAAGAACCTTTTCCATGGTGCTGAAGATTATAACCGAAAACAGAACCAGTTTGCACAATGACATTGTGTGCGCGCTTTTAAATTGCAAATTAAATTGTGACCGAATTGCAGCTGGCTTTAAACCTTTCAAACTACAGTTGAATGCTGCCAAATAAGCCACACACAAATATAATTAAGCCCACAAGTGTTAAAGTCATGCCCGCAAGTACTGTAGAAGCAAATGCTGAAGGTAAGGGTGGGGAGGTGAAAGCTCGTTAAGAAGGAGGGGGGCGAAAGTTGTACCGCTTTACACGTACAACTAATTTTGTCTAGGCCGGGGGCAAAATTTTTTTCTGGGGGCATAGGCGTCGCCAGGGGGGAGGCCCGGGCCCCCCCAATTGGAATGCTACCAATGATAAAAATGTCATAAAAAAAGACTATTGTTTCTTCAGTTTCTTTCAGCACCTTCGCGTACAACAGAACACGCGTACAGAAGTAATTAACAATATTATTGATCTAGGGGGCTCGGGTCCCTCAATTTTATTATTGCCAACCAATTTAAATGGGTCCCCTACAATAATATTTAAATGAACCCTTATTTAAATTGGATTTAACAATATTATTATTCCAGGGGACCCGGGCCCCTTCAATTTAATGTTTACCAACCAATTTAAACGTATAACCTGAGTGAAATAAAGGGTTTTTATCCTAAAAGTTGCTAACTGAGGCCCTCATCTAACCTTTTTATGAAAGTAATGCAATGACCAGGGACGGATTTAACATGTGGCACAATGCCAGGGGCCCCACGCTCAGATAAGACTTTTTTTGGTTTTGATCTGCATTAGGCAGGAAAATATTGCAAAAATCCCAAAGTGTCAGTGGTTAACTCAATGTAAATCCGGCCAGGGCAATAACATGGTTTGTAGGCATAACTATCTATTGTACATTTTTCAACAACAATTCACCTCCACCTCGTCAGTTTTTGTGCAACAAAATACTTTTGAAAAAATTAGCTACAGTAAGGGAAGTGCTCATTGAACAAATTTTTGAATTGAGAGAGCTTGGGCTCTCTGGCCGTATATGTACTCCTACAACTGGTTGATTTCAAAACAAAACAATAATCTGAAAAGAAAATATTTGACTGGATTGTTATTTACTGCTAAAATGTTGCTGGAGCCAATACCCTTTACTTCGCTCTACCAGGGCCAAATCACTTACAAAATTTTACCCCAAAATGCAAGATTTTTAACTTTTTTGAACTTAAATTGCAAGCAAAAGGAGGACTGAACGACATAATTTTTTCAATTGGCTTTCAAAAGTTAAACTTTTAGTACTTTCAAATGGCTCCGAATACGTGCGAAATGTGATCCAATGGTATTAAAATAGCTTTTTTTCCCAAAAATTAAGAAAAATCGCCCGGCCCCCCAGACCAGATAGCAAGTTGCCGTTGATATAACGTTGAAAATGCGTTACCCTTTATCGTTGATCTAACGTTTGTTTGCAAACGTTATCCTGACGTTGATTTGCTCATTGATTTAATGTTAACCTAACGTATATTTTTTGGTTGATGCTAACGTTGTTTCAACGTAGTTGCTAACGTTGTGTCGACGCTGTTTTCACCGTTGTTTTTGACGCAGTTGCGACCCAGTTTTCAACGTTGTTTTATTGTATGACATCACGCATTGTTAAACGTTTGTTCCGCGGTGCTTCAACGTATAGATAAAGTATACTAACGAAAGTGCTTAATCACGCAAGAGTGTTTTATTTTCACAAATTTATTTTATATTAAACACTCAAAGCAGTTTGAGAAGTGGTAGAACACTGTCCATGTCGTTTATTAGCCTCCTCTCTTCTCTTTCTCCCTCCATCTCTCTCAGGGGCAAAGTTTAGCCAATGCTTAATCGAGTTTTCAATTTCAAGCTTGGTTGCAGTTGTGAGTCGGTTGCATCGAACCGCTCCTAAAAAATTGCACTTTTGTTCATTGCGTTGTAACGATTTTCAATCATTCATTGCTCACCGTTCGAAATAAAGTTTAGCCTATTTTCTATTGAGAATTGCCACAGGTCAACATTAGATAATGAATTTTTATTTAGTTTTTGTTACATTGTAGCTTTAATTTGTTTCGAATTGGCAAGAGCTTAACCGTGAAATTTTTGTACGCAGCCAAACTAACAACATCAACACTTTTTACTATCTCAAAGGTTAGAAAACTTATGAAGAGCTATCCAAAACGGGTCCACGACAACTGACCGCGACAAACTGACCGTGAACAAACTGACCGCGAACAACGCCGATTAGCGGAGAAGGGCAATCCTAAATATATTTTTACAATCCCCAGAGCCATCTAGCCCAAACCCTCACTTTGTGACGAAATCAGTGACGAAAACATGTAACAAAATCATTGCTTCGCGGTCAGTTTGTCGCGGTCAGTAGACTTGGATCGATCCAAAACGAAGTCCAGAGTCGGGGAGAAGGCGGTTTTTTCATTGCGGACATTTTGAGAACAAGGGAAAACGGGTTTCAGGGATGCGTACGTCCAAACTCCTTGCATACAGATCGCTTGAAAAGTCTCGAGATTTCAATCGCCTTATTCATTGACCGAAACTTAGACTTCGGTGCTTTGTATCAATGCTCGAACACGTGTACTTTGCAACGTGTGTTTGGTGACCAGGAAACCTTGCACTGGGATTGCCGTGGCCCATGTTACCTTTTGTAAATTATCAAAACTGTGTCTGCAGACAGGGGGCGTTAAGGCAGTGTGGACTTAGCGCGGGCAGGGGGAGAGTGGAGATCCAGTTTTGGCGATTTTGGATGTCTTTTATGGATAGCCCCTGCAAGTTATGATTAGCGGAATAGTTAACAAAATGCATGCAGTTTTTGAACCTACAGTTGCAAGCAGAATTAGATGTCTCAAACAGTCTCTACGATTTAGGACTAAAATACATTCCGAAGGGACAAACAAAATATTTTTGCATATTCAGCAACGTGATCATAGTGACTTTTATGAAATATGCTAATGAAGACGATTATTGCACTCCCGAAAAAACAGCAGAAGTCAAAAATATGGCAGAAAGCAATTGCAACGAACACATGAAAATAATCAAAGAAACTTACCAACAATAACTGCTCACAGCTTTAATTAGCTGAATGCCCTCTCTTTTCACCTTTGCCCAACTAGTTGAAATGAGTAGCAGTGGCATTGGTCATCACACAACGCAAACTACGGTTGGTACACTCACGCACAGAGGTACCCCCAATTGCACTCAGTTGTAAAATCTGCAATACAATACTTACTTATAGATAACAAATCGAAATCTATCACCCGCAACTGCGCATCGACCATAGCACTATATTCTTCTGCGAATCCGGCACTAAATGCCTCCATGGCGGAATGGTTTATAGGCCCAAGGGTGCTCGCCGCGCAAACCAAGGCTCGTAGTTAGAGTCCGGCACAATGAATATTTCGCGTTTGCAACATTCTTGAACTCCTGTTGGTTAACATGCTATTTAAAAACATGGCTGTCTGATGTGAGCTTTACAGCAGTAGAACAGCTGTCAAACTCAGACGCTCGGTAATAACAAATAAATTATTAGTGACTTTAATAAATAATAAATAAATCAACCGAGTATTTCCATCTCCACAAACTTAATTAGAACGGAGCAAAATCTCTGCTTGGTGGTATCTGGCTAGTAGCAATAAATCCTTGACAAAACATCAAGAATTTCAGCGGAAAACCGGAACACTGGAAACTCCCAAGCGGTTGCGGATTCTTCCGATATGTAGCGTTACTGTTGCTTTCCGTGAAAGGAGGATAAACATGGAACCAAGTAATTAATCAATCAAGTGTATCGACGAAAGATAACCAATTGAAATCTACTGGAACTAGTGTAAACGGTTTTCAAAGTGAAATAACGTTTAAATAATCGGGTAGGGAAAAATGAGGTGAAGAAAAATCCAATTTACAACGTTCAGAATCCTAGTTCAAAATTTCTTCGGTCCTTATTTTTCAACAAAACCTAGGCTAGTGAAATACCGACAGACCAATGCTCTTTCGCTCCAGTTCTTAGCTAATAAATCAACCACACATTAATGTTGTTGAATAATGCTGTATCACAAAAGCGCTATACGATACATTGCATGGTCATGGAGTTACCAATAAGCTGACTAAATCAGCCTACGCTAATTTTGTTTCAATTCTATTTTAACGATAATCAAACAATCTGAAAAGGCCTGTAGCGCGTTAATTTTGTTTGCTAAAATCCATCACAAAAAAGAATACTAAGCGACATAAAAAAACACCCTTACCATGCCGTACTGTGTTTTTTCACCTAAACGCTCTTCCAGTTTCTCTACTTCAACAACAGAATTTAAAAACCAAACAAAACTTTTAGCGGCTTGTCGAATCATCTTTTTCAACTATCGCGTTCAAGGTCAGCGTTTATGCCAACTAACTGTTTTGAGAGCTCCCCGACGGCAGCTCTCAACTCAGCAAACTGCTGAATAACGTGGTCGCTGAAACCCTGTAACAACATTGGATTTGTGCTTTACACTTATATACTATTAAGGGTGGAGAACTTGACTACCTTAACTTGAGTTTCAGTTTCGGTGTGATGGAGAGCTGATTCAGGGTTTTAGTTTTGTTTGGTTACACCGTTGTTGCAAAATTGATCACAGTTTGAATTTAGCTTTTCTCAGACAACGCTACTGTATAATTGGATTTCAGTTTTGGTTTAGGTTTCGGCCACAAAATTAGCCTTGCATGACTATTGATAACTGAAATTCTTTGCTTATGTCAACCTTTTTTTTATTAGAATGCGTTTGCCATTTTCACTTTCGCAATTCCTATTATCAGATGGAGAACTGAAGTCTGTGATAAGCACACTGAATGCTGAAAGGCTTTCAGTAATCAAAAAAGCAAAGAATTTCTACCAAATGTGGGCATGTTTCTATAATTATGTTGACAGCTTGAATCCTAAAACCTTACGAAATTACGGAAAGGTTACAGTTTTAGTTTTGACTTTTGAAAAAGTGGTTTCATTTTTTCAGTTTTAGGTTTTCAAAATATGACTGCATTAGTTTCAGTGTCAAGTTTGGTTTAAAAAAATCCTTTTAAAACCAGGTTTTCAGGTCTTGGTTCCATCCCTGGTTACTAACACTCGCAGGAACAGTTACAATGTGGTGCCATAAAAAGCCACATAAAAACAAAACCAATTTTTCAGACACAAAACAATAGAACATACCTCGTGAACTGTATCTTGAATTATAAAGTGGCGTAGAAGATGCATCAGGAGCAAAACTGGTTGTAGTGTTCAACTGATCTGTACAATATCAACAATCACAATGTGGTGCAATGAAAAGCCACATAAAAACAAAACCAATTTTCCA
This sequence comes from Trididemnum nubilum, assembly GCA_963965965.1. NCBI lineage: Eukaryota > Metazoa > Chordata > Ascidiacea > Aplousobranchia > Didemnidae > Trididemnum > Trididemnum nubilum. Next base: position 21,793 of record CAWYPQ010000434.1, read on the forward strand.
TACATCAAAACCATGGAACATAATTTTTGAGCTGCATCTTAAATCACGAAGTAGCGCACAAGATGCAGCATGAGCAAAACTCGTAGTAGTATTCAACAAACCTGTACCACATTAGTAATTACATAGTGCATGTCGATCCTCCCCCCCAGTGTTCCTGCTCAAGCAGAGGTTAGCCGGCTTTTCTCCATGACTGCATTTTCCATTTTTTACAATCTGGAGCATCCTCTCCTACCAAACCACACCTCTCATATCCTTCAACAAAGTTTATATCAACTTTATTTTGGCCTTAATTTATCTTTCACCACCCACTTTTCAACCAAAACACTTTACACCTAATCTCCATTATCTTTTCCCTAAGCATTTCCAAACCATCATATTTTTTGTCGGCGCAAAACACCAAGTGGCTCAGTCCCCATCTTCTCACGTTGTTGTGAATTAGTGTATCGCTGCCAAACACTCACACCACTCATTCAACACACCATTTTCATTTCAGTTCCATTCGCGCTATGCGGTCTACCATACAACATTGCACTTCACAAACAAAATACATATTGAAGCAAAATGCATAAGCGGCTGCCATACAACATTGCACCTTGCAAACAACTTAATTGTGTATACTTTTTCCTTCAGCCGCAATAATATTTCTTTCTTTGCAAGTATTGCAGACATCACTCCAAAAATTTGGACCACGCACTTATCGATCTAACGATTAGGGGGCAATTTTACATATGCAAAAATTTTGATGCAATTTTAATAAAGGCTTAACTCTGAAGTCTGTTTCAATGAACATGTATATATTTTTTAATTAAAGCCTGAAATACGACTTGACAAAATTCATCACATATACTAAACTACTTTTTCAAAATTATTATACTGATTTGAAAAACTAGACATTAATGTTTGCTTAAAGTAATCACGAACTGTGCGATAAAATCATACTCACAGGTAACCAAGCTGGAGCGATTTTGATCAAGACTGCTATTGCTTGCAGATGCACGCCTATGAGGCCCGATTTCTGGAGCAGCAGCAAAATCGCTCGATGCCGAAGATTGATCTTCGCTATTCGAGCTAGAGCTGGGAAATGTTGCCTGTCTAAAATAAGCAGAATATCTGTAACATAGTAAAACATTTTTACAATTATTCGATCAAGAGCATGTTAAACTTACTTTAACCTAACCAAGTAAAGTGTTTGAGATATAATGTTAATCTGATTGATTTAATATTCTAACAAGTTGATGTCATTTGAAAAATGTAGGATATTGAATGTAAATTTTAGAAAACTTAAAATACCGTAACTTGGTGCCTAAAATTTTTCATGTTTCAGAGGTAACGTTCTCCAAAATCTGCTCCAGATGTAGTTTTTGAATACCGGTACACGAAACCAAAAATTTAAAGCGGCTTAACGACAAAATGTATATTAATGCAAAATATCAGTAATATAAAACACACTCAAAGCTAAGTTTGCTTTTTCACTATTAAGCGTAGAAAATGAGTGCTGAAATATCTTTCGACATCTAAAGTTTAAATGAGGGTGTTCAACATCTAAAGTTTAACATGATACTGAAAAGCATTTGAAAAATTGCTTTATTGACTGCAGAATAAAAGACTTGAAAAGCGATATGAAATAAAATAGAATACTGCGTGAGAGAAGCATTTGAAAATGCAGATTAATAAAAAATTGGGGTGCCACAATAAAATATGAATCGAAGATGGCCTGGACCCACCTTCGCACAGGATCTGAAAATCTCTAGATATTGAAGAATTGCTTTTCTACAATAAAAGATCACATTGTAGATGGTTCAGCCATTAAGCACAAGACCAACGAAAAGGATTTCCAAACTACCCTTGCGATGGCAAAAGTACATTGACAACCGAATATGGAATCACTTAGAACTGAGTTTTATCAAAGGAAAAGAGGTGGTGGAAAACTGTAAGGTACGGTATGGCAGCTTTATCTTGAGCTGCTGCGCCTGCAACCTTCACAGAAAAGCAAGTGAAGAAAAAAGGAAATGGTAAAATATGAATCGTGACCAGTTATGCAGTTTAGTCTGTTAAAGCTATTTCAATCTCAAAATCAAAATATATTATTATTTAACTATAAAATCACAGAAAAAGGTTAAAAGCGCAACAGTCTGTTTCGTCCTAAGGACTTGTCAGGTGCTATTGTAACCTTATTCAAATAGAATTTTAATTTGAATATTACATTCTATTTGAATAAGATTACAATAGCACCTGACAAGTCCTTAGGACGAAACAGACTGTTGTGCTTTTAACCTTTTACTGTGATTTTATAGTTATATTTTGCTCTGATTTTACTTTGTATATCATCGAGCACTGTTTCAGAAGATTGACTTTCAACAATTTTCAATTTTCCATGTTATTATACATGCAGAAACATGCCATGGGTTTGCAGAACAAGCCTCCATCTCAATGAGCCCGGCCAACACAGCTGCTTGCAAAGTTGTAACACTGGCAACTCAGTGTCACTTGAACAAACCAGGAACTGAACGCCATATGTTCATTGACAGAAAATATGCAATTCTAGCTGGTAATATTTTATGCAAGAGTTTCAAAATTACAGCATAACGACTCACATACCAGATGATGCAATTTTCCAGGCAATACACCACTTCCATCCTACCATAGAAGCATTTTTTCAACTAGATTGTTTAACTTGGCAGGATCTTGATATGGTAGCCAAAACACCTCAAAGTTATCTTCATCAGTGCCATAGCACCCAGAATCTGGCACAATAACCATGTCATCATCTTTGTCGTGGAATGCAACAACAAAATACATGATGCTAAAACTATGACTACCTAGTACTAGCACTGCAAAAAAACATTGTCTGCAAAATAATACAGTAACAAGACCAGTATTTTGTGGCACTATTGCATCTGCTGTAAGCTATTAAGCAAATATGTCAGCAGCAATTTATTAATACTACATACCAGTGGTTTCCAAACTTTGTGTTACTACACCTCCTTTACAAATATTCAATCATATAACACCTTCCCCCATTCTACAAAATAATAAAACAAAAAAATTTTTATACAAACAATGAAACAAAACAAAATAATTATATTTTATTTTTGTCTTTCAATGGGATGGATGTGCTTGTCTATCAGCACAAAGTCTGTTGAATCTTTGTGTTATTGAGAAGATAGCTATTGGTAGCTCTTTTTTTACAACTAACCAAGCTCGATATTTCAATTTCATTGCAGGTAATGCAGAAAATCCTGTTTCGAATAAATATGACGTTGCGAACAACAGCAGTTCTTTTGAAACTTTGCTAACCAAATAAATAGCTTTTATTTCTATGCAATCAAAGGGGGTATGGTTATGCTATAATCCTATATTTTTAAATGATTGTGACTCTCATTTGCACCTACCCTTAGACTAATCCGTGCCTCCCCGATTGAAAACGCTGCCATATACCATTCAATTTAGAATACAATGCGTTTCAAAAAGATGCAAGTTAAATTCAGTAGCTTATAAACCCAGGAAGTGGATGGGAAGGAAAATGAAATAAATCTCCTGCATATCACGTTTTCCTAAAAGATTTTAGATTGGTATTAACTGAATTGAATCCAAAACACTTTAGGTTGATCAAAATATGTTAGCAGATATTGAAAAGCACATTGACACAAATATTAAAACAACAGTCAACCCTGGTTTTTGACATGTGACTAAAAAATCAAGAAAAATATGAAAACTAATTTCAAAAATTTGAGATTTCTACACCCTACCATTTTTGAGATATGGCCATTCAAAATTTGATATTATGTCGTCAACCTTTTCCACAACATTTGAACAATGCAAAATGCATATGCGGGTTAGCATTGTTACTGCCGGCCGTTTACGTTTTCTAGGCTTCTGGCGGCAAAGATGGAAATAGGCAACCACCTTCTTGTGCAGATAATACTGACTGCAGCATTATTGTGTAGATATCAAGTTATAGCTGCACACGCGTTTCGCAGACGTCTGGAAGTTGGAGTAAAAGATAAAAAAAAACTTTGTAACTGCTGCAGTAAACGATTAAAAAGAATGAGTTTGCTGACATTTTTTTGAAATTACCATTTGCTATATATAAGAACAAAAATAGACAGGGCAGTGTGAAGGTTGAATTCTCTGTTAAAGGCAGTGAACAAGAGGTAACACAACAAACTTATTCTTGTATGGCATCAAAAATGCTTTTCCTTGCACTTGTGTTAGTGGTGCACAATAAAAACCAGGATCCAGATTTGTTACGTCATAGATATTAAACAGTTCAGACTTTTTTGGATAATGAAAAAAATTTGACATCTGATTGAAATTTTGATAAACAAATACTATATCTGACAAAGCAGTTTTCAGTATATCGCGCACCACAACTATACTATCATCCAAAAACATGCACTGATCTTTAGAGTTAATTCCTACATCAAACTTTTTTAAGTCAATCTTTTTGTACTGAGTGCAATGAATCATGTCAGATGGCAGAGGTCCGCAATCATGCATCTTACTTAACAAAGGTAAAGCAGTGGTGCCAATAATATTACCAGGAGGGTTGTGGAAGCAGTCAAATTTTTAATGCTTCTGCTTCCAGCTCCTCTTGAAGTTTTATGCTTCTGAGTTCGCTTCCGCTTCCTCACCTTTGGAATTTTTTGCTTCCACTGTCGGCTCCAGATAGAAATAGTCGCTTCCGAGTTTGCTTCCACTTCCAGTCTCTTATCAAACTGCCTCCGCTTCAACCAAAATTTAACTGCTTCCACATCCCTGCTCAGTATGAAACAGCTAATTGTATTTAGTTTAAAAAAAAGCAGGCAAGTTTACGTTTTATTTGTAAGCTATTTTATTTGACTTGTGCTGTCAACAGGGCATGGCATGAAATGGAAGACGATTTTTCCATATTCCATGCTGGCAATTTTCTTCCATTCCATTTCCATTCCATTATAAAAATCTTCCATTCCATACAAAAATTTTCTTCCATATTCCATTCCATACTACCACACCACAGAAAGTTTAGACTGGAAGCAATGCAACATATATTTTGCTGCTTTGCATCTTTGCAATGTTGTAAGCAACCGCTCGTGAAGGTGAGTCAACAATACTAAGATGCAACAACCAGTATCTGGTAAGCATATTGCACATGGTTTAATGCATAGGCCTAGCCAAGATTTTGGATTGGGGGAGGGCTAAACCATAAATCACATGCAATGACATTATCAGAAATTTTCGAAAAGAGAGACTTTTTAAGGGACAAAAAATGAAAGATCAAAAGCTGGGGGTCTGCGTTAGCACTTAACCAGGATTTGCTAAAGGGAAAAGACTAAAACCGCAAGTTAAAAAGTTTTACTAACATATCAAAATTGGGAGACGTGATGAGCAAATTAGTGCAACTCAAACGTGTCACAGACAAGGCTTGGGGGCCGAGCCACCAGCTGCTGGAGGCGTTTTCCAACAAAAATTTCAAAGCTTCAAAAAAATAGTGCCGTCCTCGACCGATGACAGGACAACTTTTGAGGAATCGAGGCTTCGAGGCCAAGGACTTCAAAATGTGTCCTCAAGACCAAGGACGTCCTTAAGGACTCCACCTCTGGTTACCGATAGGCATAGGTGGGCAAGTTAATGCAAAACATTAGCTTCGTTAACTACTAGTTCGTTAACAAACTTCACACCTCCGTTAACGTTAATTTCAGCTTTAATTAACGGAAGTTAATAAAGTCCGTTAATTCGTTAACATTTTGCGTGAATTTACATTTCTTTTTATTCACTCGCTTCTAGAACACGTATTGACGCTGTTGAGCTGATTGTAAGGAAATATTTATCGCTATGGTGGTCTTTTTGTGTTTTGGAAGTTACATTATACAGTCTAATCTAATTTCAAGAAAAAAATAAGTTCAAATGCATTAACGAAGTTGCGATCGGAAAATCTTTGGAAACTGTGAACAGCGATAATTAATAGACCTATAATGAGGCTGCAGCTTATTATTTGCCACAAAATAGAGCTCCTTTCTTCAGTTTCTTCTACAAAAACTTGTGCTAATACGCAACAAGTGTTACCAGTGTAAACTGATTTGTACCGGTATGATGAATAAGTGGTGCAATATATTATATAACAATAAAGACCTCAAAGGAAGTGAGCAGAACTTGACGAAGTTACTTTAGTCCGTTAACAGAACTTAACGGAAGTTAATTTAGTCCATTAACACAAAAATAAATATTTACGGATTAACGAGTTAATGAAAAAGTTAGCTTTGTTATTAACGGATTAACGGACTTGTGCCCACCTATGCCGATATGTAATTTCTCCACAAGTGATGCAATTTCCCACCTGACAGATTACCCAACTCTACCCTACCAATTGTCATAATAGCTTCATAACTCTGAACTTGTGAGCCTACTGAGTAGCCTACCTGTCAGACCAATCTTTATCACAGATCAGTGGTTGTGCAAAGTTCTCTCCAAACATCAGCAGTTTTTCCTCCCCAATTTTCACCACTTTAATGAGCCTGTACTAGGCCTATAGCAATAATTAATGCCAGTAACCTGACCAAACTTTGAGCAAGTGACCTTTAGCTGTTGAGCCTATACCAAAATGATTGATATCACATATCGCTTCTCGCAAAGACTAGATCTAACCGGTATCTCGCTACATTTCTACTGCTCTGCTCTGTTACGCAGATTAGGTTACTACTACCAGAGTACCGCAAGTTACATAGCCTACTTCTTTTGTTGACTAGGCCTGCAACAGACTACCGGTAACTCATCAAACCTACCAGAGTATAGCAAACTAAACATAAAATTCAGCAGCAACCAGCAAGTTTATACAACCAGCCTGTTGATGGAATAGCCTGAGCTAGGCTACTGCCTGTTGCAGTATAAAATAAGCTAGCTTATTACAATCAGGGTGTTGAACCGAACCTGAACCCGAACCGTAAACCCAAATGAACCGTTTCATTTTGGAAAAGGCTTGGCGCACGTTCCGTGCGCGCAGACATTTTGTAATAAAGACTAAAAAAACTAACCCTAAGCCCTAACCCTAACCCAAACCCTAATCCTAGCCCTAACCCAAGCCCTAACCTAAACCCTAACCCAAACCTATAACTGTAATAATCAAAATAAAAATTTCTGAAAACGAGTGACGTCACTGGAATCTCTGTTTATTTAACCGCGCACGTTCCGTGCGCCAAGTCACTTCGTTTCATTTTGGTGAACCCGAACCGAACCTGAACCACCAAAATTTTACTTCAGTGAACCTGAACCAAACCTGAACCCTCAAAATTGAGCTCAAGTGAACCCAAACCGAACCTGAACCCTTAACAAAAGCAAGAATAAATTTTTCCATATCCGAATGCCGCTGGCGCTGGTACACGCAAAATAAGAGCAGTGGTGATCATCAACAGGATCAGCAATTTCTCCTTTTCTTTTCTGGATTCATGTTAACTTGCTGAACTGATTTTTTTCTGGACGAAACAAGTAACGACAGTTAAATTTTAAGTCAATGAACCCGAACCGAACCTGAACCGGTAATATTTTTACTTGAGTGAACCTGAACCAAACCTGAAACTCGAAGATGGTGCTCAAGTGAACCTGAACCAAACCTGAACCGCTAAAATATTTTGAGCAGGAGCTAAACCTGAACCCGAACCGTTATTTGAAACGGTTCGACACCCTGATTACAATTGCTTTTCAACAAGCAGAATGAATGTAGAGTTGTAGACTTACCGTACTAGTAAGCCTATCAGTTGTATGAATTCTGTACAGTAGCAAATAAAATGCACTGATGGGTACAGTAGTACAAACTACAATCTGATCAGCTGACAGAGTAGGCCTAGTCTATCAAACTATTTCTAAACTGCAAAAATGTATTTGTTTGTTCCAAAGAGCACGGTAGGCTTAACTAGCCTATGCGCAACAGGCTACTTGGTCTGCAGTAGCTTTCAGCACAATATACCGGTAGTCATTATTCAACTAAGAGACCTACCGCAAATTTTCTCAGATATCCTTTCACAAAATGGAGGAAAAATTAGGATCTGATTTTTGCTCCATTCTAGGACTATCAAGTTATTGAAACATTTATTATCACTGGTATCATTTTGGTTTAGTGTAGCGGTCTGCGACAGCCTATGACAGTATGAGTCTTAATTATCTTCCTGTTCGCTCCTCTCCTTTTTTTATCAGTTTATCATCCGATTGATCATTTTTGTTAATCCATTCAGTTTCCTTTTCAAGCCAAAATTTAGCAGCTGACCCTGTTATAACCTAAATGCCATTTTTTTCAGAATAATAAACCAATAATCTATCCTACAACATTTTTGGTTTACCGTACTTCCTGCAAACAGTGACTACATAAGACCAAGACATACCGGTATGCAAATTTAAAATTTAAAACTCTAAAAAACAATCAATCAGCCACAGCCAATCACAATCCAGGAGTAAGAGGGTTGCCCGAAATAAAATATAAAATTACAAATATTTACAATCTTTTAAGGATGGCAAACTATCATTTAGTCATGAGAGCAATTCGATATTTGAATGCTTACGAGCACTTATAGCGCGTATACGAGAGTATGGAAACTACGAACCAGCAAAAATCCTTACCGATGTGCAATAAAATACACCAAACTGAATACGTTTTTGGGAGTTCTCAGCAATGTTTATCATCCGATTGGGTAAAGGCGTCGTTTTTACGACGAATGGGTAAAGGCGTCGTTTTTACGACGAATGGGTAAAGGCGTCGTTTTTACGAAATGCGGTTTTCGAGGTTTAATCTACAATTTATATCAAAGCTTAAATTTAAGACCGTGAAATAATCAGATATTCAAATGCCATTGAAACATTCGGTAAAAACATAACGAGTGAAAGGTGCAAACTAATTTCGATTACATCCAGAACGTGAAGCATTGAAATTTACATAGTTTAACAATTATTAATATCTTGACATCAATATCATTAAAGATGACAGTCCAGCACGAGTTTAACTAGAGTGCAAGAAAGCAGTAGACCAAGTTAAAGTTTTACCTTTTCACAAAGGAATAGAATTGTTTCAAATAATATTAAAGTTATTGCAATGAAAACGTACCTTGAGAATTTCCAATATCGCAATTTTCAATTCAACAACTCAACTCAACTTGTCAAATTTTAAAACACAAAATTAATGACGTTACCATGACAAGATCCAACTGCTAACTGATTTTTAGATTTTACGTGAACAACAAAAAACGCTACAAAAAGGATGTGCAGTGTACAATCAAACGTAATACGAAATTAAGGTCAGTCTTTGGGCGATAATTCGCCGCTTAATATAGTGCAGTCTGAAAATCCAATTTGCATACAAAATTGCGTTCAATCTTCTATAAACCAGTTCCAAAGGTTCGAATTTCGTTGCGGCAAATTAAAATTTACGATGTAGGCGTGCAATATTTTACACTGTTGATATGCATTCATTAAAAATGTTAGTTAGAACTGGAGCTATAACAGAGCCTGACATTTTTATATACTTTGCAGGAATTCCATGTCTTCCTGTACTTGTTGATGGATTCATAGCTCTGATGTAATTTACTACTTCTTCTTCAATTATTGGTTCTAGAAAAAACGAATTGCAACTACTCTGAATCAAAGATGTGGCATTAAATTTGCCATCAATTATAGCTGTTGTTTCGATTGTAGATACAAGGTTAACTCCTATCTCTATGAAGTATTTATTGAACAAGTTACTGATGGCGTGTGGACCTTGTGCACTTTCACTTTTGGAAGCATACATTTTATTAGGAATGTTATTTTTCTTCACATTTTTCAAGTGAATAATTTTATTTATAATTTTCCAAAGCGACGAGGTGTCATGCTGATTATCATTCACTAAATTTTTTATGTAAAGTCGTTTTGCATATTCCGTAATACGAGTCAGCTTATTTCTACAGACTTTGTATTGTGCCCATGTATTACTATCATTTAATTTAAGGGCTCTTTTGCGCAATAAATTTTTTTGCTGGATTGATAAAAGGATTCCTTTGGATAACCATGGTTTGTTTTTTAGTTTTGTTTCCTTTCTGCTTTATTTTCGTAATGGTGCATGTATGTTTAATGTCTTATGAAAATGTCAATAAACTTTTCAGTGTAGTTGTCAATGCATTCCTCTTTGATATCACCTAATAGCTCCATTCCTTCAGTTAATTTGTCTAGAAATTTTTCTACTTCAAAATTTTTTGTATCACGAATTAGAGTGACAGTTGATTTTTCACTCTTGGGCAGGCTTAAATTAGAACACACCATTACTGGCAAGTGATCACTTACATCTTCCACCAGAATAAAACTTTTGTGTTCACCCACTACATTGTTTGTATAAACATGATCTAAAAGAGTTGAGCTTGTAGTGGTTATTCTTGGCGGGTGTGTAATTAAGGGAATGCAGCCTAAGCTATATGTTAAATTCATGAAATTTTTAAAATTGATATCAGAGTTACTTTTCAACAAATCTGCGTTGAAGTCTCCTCCGATATAATACATCAATTTTCTACTATTCAATTTTTCAATGGTTGATTCAAAACTCTTGCAAAACTCTGATAATTTCTGTTTAGGGTGTCTGTAAATTACTCCCACTATACATTTTTTGGTATTTCCTAAATCTAGTTGAATCTACGTATCTTCACAGTTAGGAATGTTTAAATCAAACTCCTTGCAAATTGAAATTGATAAAGACTCCTTAATAAACAACCCTACTCCTCCCCATCTTGTAGTTGTGCCTTTGTGGTAAAAATGGTACCCACTTAACTTTGTTTTTGTGTTTTTCATCTATCTAAAGTATGCCAAATATAAAATTGTAAACTACTGACAAAGACTACGATTTTGTGGAACAAACAATAAGCCAAGGAAAAAAAATCTGCCGTAACTAAGCAAAAAAGTCTTCCGTTTCATTTGGTTTGCTGAAAGCGTGAGAGCCTAAAAACGTTGCTCTGATTAAAATGCGCTGTATCGTTTGATCTTACAAACATGAATTTATGAACTCAATGGTAAACAAAACGCTTTAGGTATAGACAAAACAGTTCGCAACAATACAATATTACCACTAAGCCAGGAAACACCGAAAAACCCTGAAGTTATAGTTTAACTTTCAATTTTTATCGCATTGTTGCGTTGCTATAATATAGCGGTACGACAATTATTATCTATTATTGATGGTTTTCAACAAGCATTAATTTGATTATAAAAACAATTATGTTTGCGTTGAAGCGTTATAGTCCTGGCTCAAGTAAAAAAGCAGTTTAATGCATTTAATAAGCTAGAAGTTCGAAACGTAGAGGAAAAAAATTTGATAGCCTACTCATTACAATTAGTCGTTAATCTGGTGGCTTTTCCCAAATCTACTGATCTGGTATTTTAAGATCAGAACTGAAACAAAAATTGCAGTTATTTAACTACAGGAAAATATGAATTGAATTATAATTCTAGTGAATATTGTCAACAATTTGTTTATAATCTTTTTTTTTGATTTGGTTTAACTTACAGTACTTCAGTGTTTACGAACAGTGTGATGAAAGCAAATGGAAGCAGACAGAGTCTAGGCTAGACATCCAAATAAAGCTAAATATAAAAAAAATATGGATGTGTATGTGTAGGCAACAAATGAAGTAGAATTTGAAAAAGTTGATAAAGCCAGTGATTTAGAAAACTGATTTAAAAAAAAAAAAATATCGCGATATTAGCCTACTAAAGCTTTGTTTTGGCCTTTCCACCTAAAATTTGCACAAGCCTGTTCTTGCAGTCGGTGTTTCATTGCGAAGACGTAAAAAGTGAGAAGCAATTATCAAAATCTTTCTTGCTCAAGGTATTTACTAGTTTAACAGCAGTTCTGAAACGCTCTCACAACATCCATCACCCATCATATCTGATATTAGACCTATGTTGTTGACTTAGGCTACCGGTATGCATAGCACAGGCTACCATAATTGTTTTTCATCGTGATTCTTTTTTTTCAGAAAAAGCCGTTGTGGCAGTATCGTCGTTGTAGGGTATAACCTTGCAGAGTATAAGGTATAAAGTATATAGTATAGGGTATAACCGTGCAGATGTTAGTAGTCTACTGTCATCTTATGATACCACTAGTTGTAAATTCAATTCTAATTAAAGCTGGATTCACCATCAATTATACAGAAGAATTTTTGCTAATTGTGCAATGGGTTGCTGCGTTGATTTCTGAAATATGTTTTATTACATAATTATGTTATGCTTCAGCAAAAAATAGAGCAAGTTTTGCACGATTTTAGCTCATTTATCGAAATTCATGATAGAATTTAGCAAGAGATGACGAACCCTACTAGAAAGTCAACCTATGGCAGTACGAGTCCTGAGATATTGTTCGATTATATCGCATTCATTTGCAAACAGAATTCTTTTAAGATTTTGTTCGACGGTTTCGTATCAGTATTCATTTGTTAACGAAACGCTCTGAGATTACAGCGGTTAGATAGCCTATTTATTCGTTAATAAAACGCTCCGAGATTTCATTAGGTTTTTACCGTATTTGCTTGTGGAGTACTTATCGATAGTTTAGCTGCTTGGCGCTAGATTGAATGTTACTCATGTTACTCAAAAACATTTTGTAAGCTTTTAACTGTCTTTCTGTAACAGTAGCTACGTATCTCTGCGTTTATTCTGGATCCATTTGCATTAGCCTTGCAGCTCATTCCTATCTGTGAAAGGCTAGTTGAATTCTTTTTCCAAGAAATTCTAGTCTTACTCATTGATGCATCAGCATTTATTCAATTTTCATTTCTTATTTCATCACTAATTAATTCAACATATCGACTAGTAATAATTAGTGTTGCAAGCAGTTTAATTTTTAAACTTAAGCAATTGAAAATTACAACCAAGTACTGTATAGTGTATATTCACATTTTGGATAAAAGCCACCAGGCCTACTCATGGTGATAGTAAAAAACATGACAAAATTCACAATACAAAGCTTTTAATTATTTTGACTTAAAGGCGGTGAATCATCCAGGCAATTCCAGTGGTTTACAATAGCTAAAATTGAATTATAATTTTTGAGATTTTTTGTTTTAATTTTGGGACTGCGGTTGCAAAGATATTCAACAAATACAAAAAGATGTCCCCCCAAAAAAAGTTTTTGGAAACTCTGAGTTTTGTTCTTCCCGCCAAAACCACAGTAGGCCTTATGTTTTAGAGAACTGTGTGGTAGGCCTAATAGTTTAGAGATAGTTTATTTCTAAAAAGTTTAGGCTTAATTAGGCCTAACTATCTCTAAACTATTAGGCCTAATAGTTTAGAGATAGTTAGGCCTAATGGTTCAATAAGATTACAGTAGGCCTAAAAGGTTAGAGAACTGAGGTTTTGGCGGGAAGATCAAAACTCAGAGTTTCCAAAAACTTTTTTCGGGGGACATCTTTTTGTATTTGTTGAATATCTTTGCAAATGCAGTCCCAAAATCAAAACAAAAAATATCAAAAATTATAGTTCAATTTTAGCTATTGTAAACCACCGTAATTGGCTGGATGATTCACCGCCTTTAAGATCTAACACCTATCAAGTCGTGGCTAAAACACTTGCATACCACTATTTTTTAACATATGGAAACAAATTGGATCAAAGTAGGAATGTCTTGATTATGAATGGAAATTGTATGCTATGATGACTAGAAATTGTTAACTATTGATACAATACTGCTTTCTTGGATAACATATAACCACTCTTAAACTTTGCAGAAACATTTCAGAAGTCGATTCCATGTTTAATTTCTTGAATTGATGCAATTCAAAGAAGTAACAGCCTATCTTAAACTTCAGAGAAGAATTCGATAATTATCTTTATCCTTTGGCTTGTTTCATAATTCACCATCATCTGTAGGCAAAACAAATAAGATTTTGTGAAAAACTCTGTCTGGCAAAGGAAATGAACAAATAAAAATACCATCACAATGCCTACTACCCTATATAATATGAAAAAAATATAATTTTTATAAAGACAAGTAGATATCAAACAGGCAGTTTTATTATAAAATAGTTGTATGAGGCATAACCATAGGTGGGCAAGTTAATGCAAAACGTTAGCTTCGTTAACCACTAGTCCGTTAACAAACTTCACACCTCCGTTAACGTTAATCCGTTATTTTCAGCTTTAATTAACAGAAGTTAATAAAGTCCGTTAATCCGTTAACATTTTGCGTGTAATTTACATTTCGTTTTATTCACTCGCTTCTATAATTCGTATTGAGGCTGTTGAGCTGATTGTAAGGGAGTATTTATTGCTATGGTGGTCTTTTTGTGTTTGGAAAGGTACATTTTACAGTCTAATCTAATTTCAAGATAAAAACAATTTCAAATGCACAACGAAGCTGCAAGATATTAACGATAAAAACCTTAACGGAAGTTAACAGAACTTAACGGAAGCTGCTTTAGTCCGTTAACAGCACTTAACGGAAGTTAATTTAGTCCGTTAAGATGAAAAAACTTTTTAATGGATTAACGAGTTAATGAAAAAGTTAGCTTCGTTATTAACGGATTAACGATTAACGGACTTGTGCCCACCTATGGGCATAACATATAAAACTATACACTGAGAAACTATAAACGCAATGAGACTAAAAAACTGCTGCCTTAATTAGTGCATTTAACCATCATGCAAGTCCAGCATTTGTGAAATGAAACCTTAAACTTGTCGCTAAAACTTGATTGTCTTATACAAGGAGTAAAGACTACAATATTAAATTAAGAGTGACTTGTCATATTTTAACACATCAGAAAGCATTCTTACCTCACACTGTTATAGCACTTATAAGCCATAGTACATCAAAAATAGGCTAAAACCGCTCGGTCTGCAGCTAAAGCAGTAATTAGCCACCTCAAAAACAATATTTCATCTTATGCCTCCAATCAATTTATTGTCTTTGATAAATAACTGATACCGGTATTAAAATAATGGCTAGAAACCGCAAAATTTAGCATTTGATGTCAAAGGAAGGCATCTTTTGCTAAAAATCCTAATACATTCAAGGAAAAAAGCTTTTCTTGATATCACAGACATCACTAACTTTCTCCAATTACACTTCGTTTGTTACCTACACCCCCATATATTTTTTTTTGGCCAATTTGCTTCGGTACCTGGTCTAGGCTATGCCGATATCCTTAGGTGGGCACAAGTCCGTTAATCGTTAATAACGAAGCTAACTTTTTCATTAACTCGTTAATCCGTTAAAAAGTTTTTTCATCTTAACGGACTAAATTAACTTCCGTTAAGTGCTGTTAACGGACTAAAGCAGCTTCCGTTAAGTTCTGTTAACTTCCGTTAAGGTTTTTATCGTTAATATCTTGCAGCTTCGTTGTGCATTTGAAATTGTTTTTATCTTGAAATTAGATTAGACTGTAAAATGTAACTTTCAAAACACAAAAAGACCACCATAGCATTAAATATTTCCTTACAATCAGCTCAACAGCGTCAATACGTGTTGTAGAAGCGAGTGAATAAAACGAAATGTAAATTACACGCAAAATGTTAACGGATTAACGGACTTTATTAACTTCTGTTAATTAAAGCTGAAAATAACGGATTAACGTTAACGGAGGTGTGAAGTTTGTTAACGGACTAGTGGTTAACCAAGATAAGGTTTTGCATTAACTTGCCCACCTATGCCGATATCCATTTACTTCCATTGCTTTCCAAGCGCAAGCAGGAAGAATTCACATATTTTATTCATGCGTGACGTGACGTAATATAGCCAGTGGTGGGCAGTAACTAGTTACAATTGTAACTAGTTACTGTAACTAGTTACTTTTTTAGTAACTGTAACTGTAACTTCGTTACTTTTTTTCAGATGTAACGATATTTGTAACTAGTTACCAGTTTAGAGCCCTAAAAAAAGTTACAGTTACAGTTACTTTTTTTACTACATGCTTTGAGGCAAATTATAGATTTTTTATGAATTCCATTCAAAATTATTGTATTACAATGGCAACATAGGACGCACAGTCGCATGTTTGATCAACCATAACCTTTTATCCATATTTTCTTCACTGTGTTCACTGGACTATACATGTGGTTGCTGGTTAAAGTTTAAGTTAAAGCCGTCAGGCCTGTTTTTAGTCCAAATTTTTAATCACTAAAGTAACTGTAACTTGTAACTGTAACTGTAACTAGTTACTTTTTCAAATTTGTAACTGTAACTTAGTTACTTTTTTTGCCAAGTAACTGTAACTTGTAACTAGTTACTTTTAGAAAGTAACTTGCCCACCACTGAATATAGCCTTGTGTTCTCTCTGGGTTTATATAGTTCTCTGCGTAAGTACATTGATTGCTAGTACGTAACTGTGTTTAAACCCTAAAACCATAGATTACTTAGTGGATTGGAAACTACGTGCAAACTAGAAAAAACAGGTCACGCTTAACTGAACCTGGTAACTGCACTATTTTGACGTCCTTCATGGTCGACTCCTGGGAAGCCATGTCAACTTCCACTGGCAGTTAGGTGGCCATAACAACCACCAATCCTGCAGCTCCAATGATGGTTGTTGTTATGGCCACCTAACTGCCAGTTGCAGCCAGGTTGTCATTGGAGCTGCAGGATTGGTGGTTGTTATGGCCACCTAACTGCCAGTGGAAGTTGACATGGCTTCCCAGGAGTCGACCATGAAGGACGTCAAGATAGTGCAGTTTTGATTTCCGTGGTCACGCAGAGAGGAGTCCTTGTAGTAGGGATAGCCTATGGCTGTCCTTACTACAAGGATCCAGCGATTTTTCACTTGTTTCTAAAGTACCACAAGTGAAAAATCGTTTATTCCCTACTAGCCATCTGCCTCTGTGCAAGCCAATAAGGTTTGCCAGTTAGGCCAAGATGTTTGTTCAGCTGGGAATACCTTTGAAAAGATAGCTGAGGGCTGCCGATGAGAGCTAAAAGCTCGAAACAGCGCTGTCCAGCTCTGTGAACCTGGTAAGTCACGAAAAGCGTCTAGGAAACTAAAAGAGTGAAAAACAGCTTTTTCCAAAGCTACCTCAAATAAGAGTATGTTCCTGAAGCCCTCTGCAAAAACAGGTTTTTTCAAAGCTATTTTAAAGTTCTGTACCACCAAGAAATTGTTTAAATTTATGATTGAAAATGTTTTTTGCAATAATAGTAGCGGTAATTTTTTTCAGTTTGTTTGGTATTTGTCCTGCAGTTGAACTCGCGCCTATTCCTGTACCGCAAATACACTAAATCGTTGAGCTTTTTCCAGTTTTCTATGTTAATCAACGAAATATCTAGTTGTCATGCGGAAGCGAAAAAAAATTTTTGCCTAAAATTTTTTCTGACAAGTATCACTGAACAATCCTGCCCTTCCGTGCATTAAACGTAACGTAAACGCAACAGCGCTGTACAGTGCATCATTGTATGCATTTTTCTTTAAGCTGCCCACGCAGCCCAGTGGAACCTGTTGAAGGTGCAGCTTGACACAAATTAAGCAAATGTTTTGCATAACGATGGCTGAGCACTTTTTTCTTCTTTAAACATTTCGTAAACTTTAGCGAAAACTGAAAGAATCGTTTTGTTTGAGCATAGCAATAATTGATTTTTTTCTTTGTTTTTTTCATCAGAAAATTTTTCTTGGCTTGTGAGCTTAACGACATCGCTTTGAGGAAATTTGTCTTTGGCTTTCCTTAATGTGTACCCAGCGATGTATTCAATAATACCTGCAAAATAAAACAATTTAATTCAGCGTAAAGTGGCAAAATAAAGCAACTGTTGAAATGACAAGTAAGCGGTCGCTAACAATTTATAAGTGCTTGAGTACTGTTTTTGCCACAGTACTCATGCTTGCATTTTGTACTCGAAGGAATAAGTATTTGATTTCATCATTGGTGGTAGGCAGTATTTAAATTGTAAAATTTTGCATGGGGGACGCTTTTGCAGCCTTGACCAAACGCATTTAGCATGCGAAAGTACTTTAGTGAAGATTACGTAATTCCGTCGCCGAAATTGAATGGACACCAAAAAAAAAGGTCTTCGCCGGAAATTGAAGTGTTTTTTTGCCAAAATTAGGTGAAAAATTAGGTCTTTTTTGTCTGACCACCAGCGCTCAAATCCCGATAGGAAGACACCTAAATCTCGATGGGGGGAAGCTAAATCTCGATGGGGAAACGCTAACTCTCGAAGGGGGGACGCGTCCCCCCTACAATTTAAGTACTGGTGGTAGGAGATAAACATGAAACCAAACAAGCCCAATAGGATTATTTACAGAAGTGCAAAGCCAAAATTTTGAAATAAACCGGCTCAAAAAGTTTAAATTATGACAGTTCCTAAACTTATCGCTTTTAAAGCTTAATTTTTTCTAGTACCTAATCTTACTCTACAATAGAGTAAAAGTAACTCATGTAAGATGCGTTCCGTTTTCATAGCTGACACAACTTTTGAAAAACAAACAAGCTATTTTCCACAAAAAAGCTTCTTTTCATAGCTTACTGAGCTCTGTTTCTGTGTTTTTTTCTGAATTGTGTGTCGAAGAAACTGCTGTTTCTAATTTCACGAAGGTATCAAGTTTTAAGCAATAACCATGAAGACTGGATTCGAGGGAGCAGAAAAACTTTGGATGAATGCTTGCACTCAAATGAATATTTTGCATAAAATTTTGTTGGATCCCGATGTTGGCGAAATTCATGAAGTAGATATTTTATGTATGAAGTTGGATGGTTGAGATTAATATCATCAAGATTAATTTTCATAAGCTCAATATTGGGCATCTTCAACGCACTAGACAAAATTGCTTCACACTCTTCATCAGTTGACTGATGGGATTCTTGTCTATACTTCTCTGATGAGACTGCTGATACTCTCTGCATGCACAACATTTAGGTTTAATAATAACACTGGTAACTAACAATCATAGCAACCAAAGCAAACTGGAATAATCAACTTTTTCTCTTTACTAATAATTATGACTAAACAAAAGCAACTCTTCAACTATACTAGGGATTTGAGTAAAATATTGACTGAGTAAGCTTAGTAAACCCTTTTCCCTACAACCAGTAGCGTAGCCAGGGGGGGGGAGGTATGAATGAATGGGGCATGTGAAGTATGCAAAATCGCACGTTTTTTGTGCTTTTGAGGCCGATTGTTGGTGAAAATTTGAAAACAGCCCCCCAAAGGAAATTGTGTTCGTAAGTTGAGAAGTGCATGTCGTGATACGGCCTAAAAATGCTGAAAAATCAGTCTCAATTTCGGTGAAGATCTTTTTTTTTTGGAGATCACCTGCTTTTGGGCTGAAAAAACGTTTGAATTTCCGATTTCGGCCGAAAAATCAGTCTCAATTTCGGTGAAGACCTTTTTTTTTCTTTTTTGGAGATTACCTGTTTTTGGGTTGTAAAAACGTTTGAATTTCCGAGAAATTCCGTCTCAATTTTCGAACAAACCGCGTGATTCTGATTCAAGAACAATGAAAATTCGGGTCAAGGTCGTTTGCACTTTTCTCACTCTTTCAAAAAAGCCCCCCCCCCCTTTTTTTTTCAAATCCTGGCAACGCGCCTGCCTACAACATAATAAAAATGTGACGAGAATAAACATGAAAGTACCTATAGTATGAATTAAACATAAACGAGAATTAAACTTACATAGCCTTCCGGTTTTAAACTGCCAACCATAGCAGGTTCATCATTTTCATGAAAAACAAAATCCAATTCTTTTTCAGTAATTTCCACAATCCACATCATCCCACTAATGATTTGTTATTTGATTACACCACAGCACTAAAGTTGTATATACAGTAATTGACTATTACCGATACTTTAGCAACCGAACTAGACTTGAGACTGGGCTAAATAATATAGCTAAGATGTTGCTGTAGATCTAGACCTACCCTAAATTGCTATAAAAATTTGTAAATGAACGACACATACAAATGAAGATTTACTGTTACAATTCTAGTGTTTTTCCATGAATTCAGTAGAGCCTATAGCTGCCCAGAGAAAAGCTTTTTAAAAAGTGTATTTATAACCTAAATTACCAAATAGACCAAAAACTTTAATCAACTACACAAAAGTCGACTGTAGCAATACGAATTTCTTCAACTTTGTAGTTACCATAAGAGGCAATAAAACAGCCTATGAAGCTATTAAATTTGCATTTCTTTGCCAGTAGGCCAACCAGCCAAACAAAATACATCTTTTATCTCAATCTGTCAATATTGTATACCCATATACTACATCATAGATGTACTGTATAAGCATGCTCTAAAAAGTGTTGCGTTCATACATCTCTCATTAACTTTGGTGAATTCACCATCTAAGTTGTGCCTATTTATGAAACAACACCATACGTGAATGCAAACATTGCTCTCTGCGACCTAATCAGTTGTTCCCTTACCAGGGGCGACATGATAGAACGTGCTAACGAGCTCGTAAAGGCCATTCTCGCTCGCTAAAAAGCGCTAACGAGCAAGAAATCGTCGTCGACTAACTGCCATTTCTAAGCCGTCTCGCCCAACACGCGTTAAAACGGCTCGCTCGAACAGGGTTGCCAGAAACTTTTTATCATTTCCAGCCCAAAGCTACTTTAAAACCATCGGATTCCACTCTAAACAAGCCCAAACTTGAAGAATCTAGCATTCGAATATCTTAGTACCGGTAATAATATATTTAGGCTAGTATCGGTACGTACCGCACACAAGCTAGATTTATGTTGACATATATACCGGTCATAGGTGGGCACAAGTCCGTTAA
The DNA here is from genome assembly GCA_963965965.1 of Trididemnum nubilum. Taxonomy (NCBI): domain Eukaryota; kingdom Metazoa; phylum Chordata; class Ascidiacea; order Aplousobranchia; family Didemnidae; genus Trididemnum; species Trididemnum nubilum. Next base: position 42,475 of record CAWYPQ010000434.1, read on the forward strand.
TCGTTAATCCGTTAATAACGAAGCTAACTTTTTCATTAACTCGTTAATCCGTTAAAAAGTTTTTTCATCTTAACGGACTAAATTAACTTCCGTTAAGTGCTGTTAACTGACTAAAGTACCTTCTGTTAAGTTCTGTTAACTTCCGTTAAGGTTTTTATCGTTAATATCTTGCAAATTTCATTCATCGGACCGGTATAAACCAGTTTGCACTGGTAACACTTGTTGCGTATTAGCACGAGTTTTATAGAAGAAACCGAAAAAAGGAGCTCTTTTTGTGGCAAATAATAAGCTGCAGCCTCATAGGTCGATCAATTATCGCTGTTCACAATTTCCAAAGATTTTCCCATCGCAGCTTCGTTGTGCATTTGAACTTGTTTTTATCTTGAAATTAGATTAGACTGATTACACGCAAAATGTTAACGGATTAACGGACTTTATTAACTTCCGTTAATTAAAGCTGAAAATAACGGATTAACGTTAACGGAGGTGTGAAGTCTGTTAACGGACTAGTGGTTAACGAAGCTAACGTTTTGCATTAACTTGCCCACCTATGATACCGGTACCTGGTACCAGTGCCACTTCAAGATAGCATATCGATACGATAGGCTACCCATACACTGTATCGTTATAGCCAAAATAATCTTCCACTTCCAGCAAGTTAAGCTGTATCTGCCATTTCTCTTTGTGCTTCTGATTATTAAATGCTTACTCTTAGTGGTACCGGTACCAGTTTTGTAGCAGTACCGGTAGGTAGCTGTTGGCCTATAGGCTATTGCTATAACCTACCGTATCTAGTCCCTGATATAGATACAGTATTACTGTAACCAGTTCAGCCTCGGAAGTGTACCGGTTCATAATCTACGATATATATACAATTTACTGCCTATACCAGTACAGTATACAGAGTACTGTAACTTATTACCGGTATAGGCTATATAACTGCTCTAACATTTCTGAAGGGATTGAATCTACTACTCTGTTAAAAGTCTCAATCATTGCGATGAACAACAGCTCTTATCTGAGGAAACCTTTTCTGATCAAGCGTAGTTTTAATTGTATGTCGCGATTGACCTAATTGTTTCGTCGCGAAAAGCTTGTTTGTAGAAACACGCTTGCGCTAATACAGGGTGTCTCAAAAGTAAATATACACTTTAAAATTTGAATAACAATCTAATGGCTTATTGAAATTTGTCAAAAGTTTACAAAAATATCCTATAAACTACTAGAAACAGATTACCATCTTAATATCTCGTTGAATTTACTTATTGACTGGATATTAGACCTCAACGTGAGAAACACCAATTTCGAGACGTTTTACCACGTTTTGACGCATTTTTGCCAGACACTTTGCAATAAATCTTGTGTAGCTAGTCCACATGATACTCTACTTTTTTGTTTCAACTCTTCAAGGTTTTGAGGCCATGTGGAGTAAACTTTACCTTAAAGGAAACCCCAAAGAAAAAAGTCGCCTATTCCAGAGGACATCTGCGCCCGATCCACCTATCGGGGAAACAACTGACTTAAGTAATCTCTGACCTTCCTGGCGTAATGTGCAAGAGCTCCATCTTGCTGAAAGTAACAGTTTTCAACCGAAGCATTATTTCTCAGCTCTGGGAGGAAAAACCTCAATTCCCTGTTAAAGAGGCGCTGAGAGTTTGCCTTACTGATCCATATGCTTCTTGTCAATCAGCAATTTTGCACCTCAGTTCTTGGGTTAATCTCCTGGTCATTCTGTGGGTTGATGAAAAATGCAAACAATACCTAAATTTTACTGCTTATCCACGCTATGTTCTCTAAAGAAATGAATGCCCTATGATGAGTACTTAAAAAGCAAATCAAAATTGAAAATGTATACTTACTTTTGAGACACCCTGTACACCTATGACGTAGGCAACAAACGTAAATTGCCTTCTTTCTTTCGGTGGAAACGACTTACCGGTAGCGGCGGTAGAGACTAGCGACTTGAGTGTAATCCTACAAGCAGGCAGGTAGGTCTATTTCAGAATTTCCAATTCTGAATTCATGTTCTCATCGATATAGCCTATTGGTAAACGCTAACCAAAAAATCCGCCCAAACAAACCAATCACGCCCAAAACATTTACAAAACTAGCCCAAAAACCGCGGAACCGCGGATCAAAAAATTGACCCGCGTGAGCTAATCAAAAGTAGCCCAATCCGCAGTTTCCCGCCCAATCTGGCAACACTGCGCTCGAATTTCTTTGCGAGACAGTCGTAACTTGTGTTAGTACGTAATAAATACCCCATTGTGACGTCAGATGCATTTCTACTTCAAAATAATGCGTTCAAGCGTATTGTATGTACTACATTGTTATGGAAAAAGATACTTTAAGCTATGCGTGATTATTCTACGCAAGCAAATTCTTCAACTGATAACAATTAGTAAATGAACGACAGAATTTAATTATATTTTTGGTCAATGTAAAATAAGAACAACTTTTTCCATACTATAATTTTTTTAAATGACGTAAAGCGCCCTTGAGGTTGTTGGTGGGTAAACTCATATGTTAACAGTAACTTTAGGTCTCAAAGGCGGTGAATCATCCCGCCAATTCCGGTGGTTTACAATAGCTAAAATTGAACTATAATTTTTGATATTTTTCGTTTTGATTTTGGGACTGCGGTTGCAAAGATATTCAACAAATACAAAAAGATGTCCCCCGAAAAAAGTTTTTGGAAACTCTGAGTTTTGTTCTTCCCGCCAAAACCACAGTTCTCTAAACTATTAGGCTACTGTAAGCTTATTAAACTATTAGGCCTAACTATCTCTAAACTATTTGGCCTAATAGTTTAGAGATAGTTAGGACTAAACTATTTAGAAATAACCTACCCAGACAACATGGGTACGTTGTGCCAACGTTGGCTGATGGTGGGAAGCGTGGGCGTTGGCTTGGCGTATTTACCAACGTTGGACCAATGTTGGCTGATGGTGGGAAGCGTGGGCGTTGGCTTGGCGTATTTACCAACGTTGGGCCAATGTTGGGCTGGGATGTTAAAAATGGAAATTGGTGTCAAAAATTTATTTGTGGAAAATAAGGTTTGGGTTGACGTTAGTCCAGTGGTGGCCCGAGGTGTTAAGAATGACAATTGGTTTAATGATTCGTTTGTGAAATATGACGGTTGGCCCGACGTTGGGCCACTGTTGAACTGAGGTTCCAAAACAATATAGGTTTGGATTAACGTTGGACCAAGGCTTTGAAAATTACAGTTGTCTGAAACTTTTTAGTTGCCGAAAACAGGGTTTGGTTTAGTGTTGTGCCAATGTTGGGACAACACATGTTTTTATACTTTTAATTAAGTTTCAAACGGCAACAACTGTTGTCTTATAAGGTTCATTTCTCTGATTTTTATGTTTTAACAGCATAGTATGCATTGAATGTGTCCTTCTTTGTCGGAAACCTATAAAAACAAAACTAAAATTTGGAAACTCTAAAGCGGTAAATTCTATTCGTACGGTTATATTTCTCGCCCTTTGATGTTGCTGCGTAAACAGTCTAACAAATGTTGTTTATACATTTTTTGCTATACAAACAATCTTTTCTGCACAGCAGTATATTCGGATTAAAATATAATCACTGAGTAAAATTACAACCTTTGAAATAAACAACTGAATCTAACTGTAGCCCCTGCAAAAATACAATCATTTGAATTTACCCACAATGCCTTGCCTTGCACAATTTTTAGCGCACAATTTTTCGCGATTAAGCACTATTATTATACAAGCGGCGGAGAAGGTCGGTTGATCAGCAGGGGGGTCTGAGAGAGAGAGACTTAAAACTGCCTACAATCTGCCAATGGTAGGGAAGTAACCAGTTTGCATAGGTTAGCTTTGTTGGCTAGAGCAATGCCAATATAACTGCAGTCAACCGTACTGCGTATAAACAGAAGTATAAAGTAGTACCGTAAATTAGCCCCAGTCTGGAAATAATGCCCTGCGCGGAGGATTTATCCTCCGCGCAAAGCTCTCTGTTATTATCTCCAATCCGCGCTGTTTTCCGCGAAGTTTAAAATAATCCGCGCAGAATTTCGTATTAATCAACTAACATAAACTAAAACCATGTGATTTTTAATAAAAAAAGCTGCTGCGTTGCATTTAACTTGAAATTCTGCGCGGATTATAATGTCGCGAGCAGCAAATATGTGTCCGCTGCCCATATTGTGCCTCAAAGGTTCTGCTTGTACAATGCACCGCAGTGATCGCACTACAAAAAGTTTGGAAACTTTGTGCGGCGCGCGCACTACACTTTCGGTTCAGTTCAAGCGTTACGCGGTGATCAAACAGGTGCGCCGCTATCGGCATCACTATTACATAAACACAGTTTTGAAGTATTATTCATAACAAAGATTTGACCGAATTGCTATTAAAAACCCTGTTACGTAGCGGGATAGTTCTAGTGACTATAACTAAACGCAGCTTACATTTCCATAGCGCAGTGCGAGTTTCGGAAGTGCAAACACGAATGCGACCGTTAGCGAATGATCAGTGTAAAAAAATGATCAATGTAAAAAATGATCTCAAAACCCTGCGGACTGCGAGGACGAAATTGGGACCGCACATAGAATCCCTCTTGCGAATTTTGCATCGGGGCAAGTTTTTGTGCGACGTCTGCGCAGCTTATTATGCTTTACCAATCAGCGCGATCGATTTGGTCCACGTTAGTTTTGGTCACGATGCGGGTTGTCGGAGTTTGATTCGTCAAATTTCAATTGGTTTTCATAAATGCCGATCGCACTGGGTCGAATTTTGTCGATGCGCGACCTTTTTGCACTTGTAGCCCACCGCACTTCCTTTGTAAATATCAATCTGAGAGAGAAGATATAAAAGCTGAGGTAAGAGAGAAGAGAAGATGAAACGGTTTTGTATTGTATAGTAATGCATTGCACAATACTTTCTACATGTTTCTCTTTATTATTGTGTCGCGTTTGAGACGTGATAAGCTGCCGTACTATATAAAGTAGTTTCTGCACGTGGTTTGTTTTCGTCTCTTTCAAAATTAATTTTTGGATCCAAAATTTTGGTTATTCTTATTCTGCTTGACTTGCATGTTCGGCGGCATCTCGCAACTCTTCGAAACAATAAAATTACGCTGCATGGAATTGTTTCATGACGAAAGACAGGTCGAGCTTGAGAGTTGCGACAGTGTGCTGCACGAACGGATCAGCTTTGAAAGATGAAAGCCCGAGCGATCATAAGTAGGCTATTCTTGACCAAACGCTCCACTTCATTTCATTTTGGTGCCCCTTGGTGAGGATTTTCCTCACTATAAGTGTGAGCGACTGTCCAGGCTACTGATTAGCAGGGGTGCAACTAGCATTTCAACATTGAGGGGGACCCAAAATTCAGCTGTACAAAAAAGTTTGCTTCTAAAAAAAATAAAAAAAGTTCTTCGAGTGTGGAAAGAGCTTGATTTCCGCGTATTTGGAGCTTGACCATGAACACTTCAAAAGCGTGCGGGGCCCTGGGCAATTGGCCACTTTGCCCATTGGTTAATGTGGCTCTCAGGAGCGCGGTGTACTGCTGGCGTATAGTTGTTTCTAGTTACGATGCAACACCGCCAAACAAACAAAATGTCGTAATTGCATAAGCCTTCAAGTCCAGTGGTGTCGCTAGAGGGGCGCCCCCGCCCCGGGTGTCACCATTTTGGAATGACATCATTTGATGATACCAATCGAAAAAAAAAAACAATATGCTTAACTGAGGTGCAGTCGAGGACACAAGACTTGAGGCCAAGGCCAAGGACACAAAAAAATCCGAGGCCAAGGACAGCCCTTCCGAGGACAGACCATCTCGAGACCAAGGAGATAGGCGCAAATGTTTTCAAAAAAAAAGGTCTTAAATCTTTTTCAGGCCATCTCCAATTGAGGAAAACAATAAAGGTCTTTCCAAATTTTCCGCGAGGTTTCTGGCGTTTTCCAGCAAAATTTCAACGGTTCAAAAAATAGTGCTGTCCTCGAGCCGAGGTCAGGGCAATTTTCGAAGACTAAGCTTCGAGGCCAAGGCCAAGAACTTGACCTTCGAGGCCAAGAATTTCAAAATGTGTCCTCGAGGCCAAGGACGTCCTCGAGGACTCCACGTCTGACAGTAGCGAAGCCAGAGGGGGCGAAGGTGGGGGGCTAGAGCCCCCCCCCCATTGGCCTGTCGACCAAAATGCAGAATAAGAAAAATACCACGTTTTTAGCACTTCTGGCACTGTTTTTTGCATTAGAATGGACTAAAAAAGATTTAAAGCGTTTATTGAAATATATATTCAGGAGGGGGACTAATTTGTCAAAAATAAAACTACCAAATCAATGAAAACTTTGACCAACGGCCAAAAATAAGCAATCAAATTTGATAGCTAGCGTAAAAATGCTGAATATAGATTTTGTAACAAGAAATATACGAGATAAACTCAAAAATAGGGGGGGGGGGCTAATCAATATTAGTTAATTACCAGTAGCATCTTTTGAATATTTTTCCATTAGCCCCCGCCCCAATCATTTTTCTCCATAAAATACAGACGAAATAGATTACTCCGTGTGAGTCATATTGAATTATAGGATTTTATGATTTACCAGCAAGTAAACAAGAGAACTAAAAATTTACCATTAGCCACCTACCACATAGCCCATTCATGCAACCAGTTGAATGCACTGCCAATTTCTATGTTACGCTTTAAAAGCATTAATTTTTATCAAAAAAGCCCTAAAATTGAGTTATATTAGCAAAAAAACGCAAAATTTTCGAGCGCTTGGGGCAACACCCTCAGACCCTCGTGCCTCCAGTGGCTGGAGGCTTTGCCCCCAGACTCCTGTACCTCCCGCAGCTGGGGTCTTCGCCCCCACACCCCCAAACACAGCCTCCCATTGCGAATTTCTGGCTACGCGCATGACCTCTAATGTTTAATTTGATTGGAAATGTTTAGCACACTGGAATGGACTGAGAAGGATTTTATGCAATTTTTGAAACAATTACATAAAGAAGGGGGGCACGCTAAGTTGTCAAAAATTTAACTCACAAATCAGTAAAAACTTTAAAAATAGCCAAAACTAAGCAATCAACTAAGAAGGATTTTATGCAATTTTTGAAACAATTACATAAAGAAGGGGGGCGCGCTAAATTGTCAAAAATTTAACTCACAAACCAGTAAAAACTTTAAAAATAGCCAAAACTAAGCAATCAAATTTGATCGCTTGTTGGAAACATGCTGAATAGAGATTTGATTTTAAAATCTACAGTAGTAACTCAGGAATAGAGGGTGATAGGGGGTGGCTATTCAGTATTACTTATTATACCAATCAACTGGACTCGAATATTGTTCCATTAGCCCTTCCCCCCATTGGCGGATTTAGGGGGGATGGGGAAGATGCATCCCCCCCCACCAGCCTAAACATATGCATAATATTAAACATTAAAAAAAAGCAATCAGTGAATACTCGATAAGCCGGGTGACTGCGATATAATTTCTGAAGATATTGGGGGGGGGGGGGTAGGGTAGGGCGGGGGGAGGAAAAAGTTGTTTTTACAGCGAAATTTTCCAAAGCCGAAATTAGTTTTTTGCAGGTCCGATTAATTTGAAAGCGCCCAACTAGCAAAATTCACAACTCGCACTTTTCAACGATAAAGGCATAACACAACAGGAGTTCAATTATGGCGCATTTTTGCTCAAACCTCACGCAATACCAGTAGCGTAGCCATGGGCGGGGGGCTATAGCCCCCCCCCCATTGACATGTCGACCAAAATGCAGAGTGGGAAAAACACTACGTTTTTAGCACTTTTGAGACTGTTTTATGCACTGAAGTGGACTAAATAGTGATTTAAAACATCTTTTGAAACATATGTTCAGGGGGAAGGGGGCTAATTTGTCAAAAATAAAACCAACAAATAAATGAAAACTTTGAAAAATGGTAAAAACTAAGCAATCAAATTTGATCGCAAGTGTAAAAATGCTAAGCATAGGTGTCATCAACAAATATACTATAAACTAAGGAATAGGGGGGGCTATTCAGTATTAGCTCATTACCAATCATTTCTCTCAAATCTCTTTTTATTAGCCCCCCTTCAAAATTATTTTTCTCTATAAACTGTATACGAAATAGATTACTCTGTGTGAGTTTTATTGAACTATTCGATTTTATAATGTACCAGCATCTCAACAAGAGAACTAACATTTTACCAATAGCCACTTCCTAAATAGCCCATTAATGTCACCAGTTTAATCTTGTTTGCACTGCCAATTTCTAAGCCACGTTGTAAAAGCATTATTTTTTAATCAAAATAGCCCTAAAATGAAGTTATTTTTGCAAAAAAATGCAAAATTTTCGAGCGAGACCCCCGTCCCTCGGGCGGCTGGATGCTCCACCACCCCCCAACACAGCCCCCCAATTACGAATTTTTGGCTACGCGCCTGCGCAATACAGTAATACGGTTTCGCACAAAAAGTGTGTCGATTTGATAGAACATCAAGTAAAATGTCTTCTGGAATGTAGTTTTATTACGTTGTTAGTTACGGTATGCTGAATGAACACTTGAACAAAATAGACTTTTGACAATAGAAATATCAAAGTCCGATGCAGGTAGTTTTTACTCAGTCTGTGTGAGTAGCGCAGCCAAGGGAGAGCGGAGGGGGGGCTTTTGCCTCCCCCCACCCATTGGCCTGTCGACCAAAATGCAGAATAAGAAAAACACTACGTTTTTAGCACTTTTGAGACTGGTTTTTGGACTAGAATGGACTAAAACGTGATTTAAAGCATCTTTTGAACCATATATTCAGGGGGGCTAATTTGTCAAAAATAAAACTCACAAATCAATAAAAACTTTGAAAAATGGCCAAAAATAAGGAATCAAATTTAATATAGCTCGTTGCAAATGCTTAACATAGTTTTTATCAACAAAAATATTATAAACTCACGAACAGGGGGGGATCTATTTAGTATTGGTTAATTACTAATCATCTCTCTCACATATCTTTCCATGAGCCCCCTCCAATTATTTTTCTCTATAAAATGTAGTCGAAATAGATTAGGCTACTCCGTGTGAGTTTTATTAAACTATAGGATTTTATGATCTACAGTACCAGCATGTAAACAAGAAAAAATTTTACCACTAGCCACTTCTCACATAGCCTATCTTTGCAACCGGTTTAATCATGTTTGCACTGCCAATTGCTATGCCACGTTTTAAAAGCATTATTTTTTATCAAAATAGCCCTAAAATTTAGTTATTTTTGCAAAAAGATGAAAAATTTTCGATCGCTGGAGGCTCCGCTCCCCCAGACCCCCAAAGCAGCTCCCTCATTGAGAATTTCTGGCGACGCGCCTGTTCTGTGTAGATGCTGGCGAAAGTTTAATAAATACGATTTTTGACGCAGGAAAGAAGAAAAGAGCGTTTTATGTTATTAAGTTGAATTGAATTGGTTAATTCAATGACATGAAACTAGTTTTATGTCATTGGTTAAATTTTAGAAAATATTTTATATACTGGTAACGTTTTTGGGATGGGACGGATCAAAAATATCCCCAACAAGTTTGCGCGAAGTCAAGAACATTAATCATAAACATGCAAAATTTTGAGATTATACACAATTTGTGCTTATAAATTTTATCATCCCCCCCCACCAAACTTTTGTAGATCCGCCACTGCTCCCCCCACCAATAATTTTTCTCTATTAATTACTACTCTTAAATATTTTTCCATAAATAGATTAGGCTACTCTTTGTGAGTTTCATTGAACTATAAGGTTTTATGATTTACGGTACCAGCTTGTAAATGAGAGAACTGAAATTTTATCATTAGTCACCTCCCACATTGCCGTTCCCCAATATTTAATCATGTTTTGCACTGCAAACTTCTATGCCACATTTCAAAAGCAATAATTTTCATCGAAATAGGCCTAAAATTAAGTTATTTTTTGCAAAAAAATACTAAATCTTTGAGCGCTGTGGGCTCCGCCTTCAGACTCCCGTTTGTGATGCACTTGAGTTACACTTGTTTACTCAACACGTCTCCCAAACTGTGACAGTTGCGCTTTTTAACTTTAGTTTAAGACGTTTTTCTTTAGCAAAATCCTGCTTAATTGCCAAACACAGGCCGCGGCTTTATCTTCCATTTTATTATATCTTAGCCCCAAAAAAAGTTTCTTTTGGAAATTTTTGATGAGGTCATTACATGTAATTTGTGGTTTGGGCCCCCCCACCCAATCAAAAATCCTGGCTACGCTTATGTCTGGTAGGCTAAAAAATTGTGTTGTAGCGCAAAGGTGGAAAGAACGCTTTGTGTAGAAGTACTCGCTGTGGGATCTCCGAGGCAAACTTTTCTATGAAGAAGTATGGTTTGATAAAATAAAGCTGTTTTTTCAAATTTCTTCTCGTTTGGCTTGTTTGACGTCATACTTTGACGAAATGCAAAGGTAAGCATTTTTTTGAATCTTTGATGTGACTCGACAGAGTATTGAACTTCCCAAGACACAAGCCATCTCGTTAGCGTAGACTAAGATTTGCGGAAAGCATTTATGTGCGGATACAGTTGATGGGCTAAGCGTATTTCTTAACAAAAATGAGTAGGCCTATAAAATTAACGATTTTTAGCTTTATAACCTCAGTATTTCGTCAGCGGCCGCTGGGGACTGAGTCTGAAAGCCCCTAGCGGCTGACGACTTCGCCCCGAATCCCCAGCAGCAAAATTTAGTGCACTCCAATTAGCTTTGGAGTCCAAACCAGTTTTTAAATTGTAGGGGAGACGCGGGGAAGCGCACCCCCATCGATAGTTAGCATCTTCCCATCAAAATTTAGCGTCCCCCCATCGAGATTCAGCTTTCCCCCATCGAGATTTGAGCGCTGGTTGATCAGATGAAAAAGGGCCTGTCAACCCGAATAAATCCAACAAATTCCGGATGAATTTAGTCCCAAATTGTGGTGAACTTTTTTTTTGTTGGTTTTCACTTGATTTCGGAGACAAAAATTCTTCAATTTTCGGAGAAGACTTTTTTTGGTCTTCACTCGATTTTGAGGACGGAAAGACATAATTTACACTAAAGTACCTTCGCATTCCGAATGCGTTTGGTCGAGGCTGCAAAAGCGTCTTCCCACGCAAATTTTTACAGTTTAAGTACTGGTGCTAAGCAACTTGAAATTGTTCTGACCGTAGACTTTTATTGGTAAACTGGAAACTGACCGTTTTGTCTATTTTCTTCACAGTGCATTTGTTCTAGAATATGCCGATTCGTCCAATCAGCGTGACATTTTTCTTCACGGTTCACTCGTTTTACGAATATGTCCAGTCAAATCAGTCAAATACGCGTGACCGCAGAAAACCTTTGCAACAAGAGCAAACGTTTTTTCTTCAATCCTCTTCTCTTCTTTTTCCGCACGTCTGTTTCTAGTTTACGTAATGAAGAGTCAATGTTCTGAAAGTCCTAAAATATTTCAAGTTCACTGCTTAAATTGAAGCTTATTACCCAATTGATGATCAATCGCGCAAACAGGAACAACCACTATTTGCTCCATTCCGCGCAGCAGATTGCCTAGAGGAGTCGTTAATCCGCGCAACAAAAAGACCAGAAAAAATATCCTCCGCGCAACTTACTTTCTTTCCAATCTGGAATTAGCCTAATAATAGTTACAGATTATGAATTTATTAGAGGCTAAATTTTAATCTGTTGGTTATTATTTTCTCTGATTGCTTGATTAATTAGGCTTTGTAATGTATTTTCAATGTGATTAATAATTTGTTTTTTGTTATGCTGTTTTGTGAAGTTTTCTAACCAGCTACGGTAACTACAGAGCTACCGGTACGTACTCTCAGTAGGTACTGGTACCGTACGTACTACAGTAAACAGTGATAAGGATCAACAATACCGTACGTCAGACCAAGAAGGTTTTGTGATTGTTTCCTTTGGGAATAAAAATGGTGCAGTAGCCCTAGCAATTGCACCATGCTCTTGGCTTTTTTATGGAGATAAACTGTTGTGGCCTCCCTCAGAACTGAAATGCCATGTCAAACGTCTTGTGAGGGATGAGGTTTGCCACAGTTAAACTGGCAAATGCTTCATTCAAGTAAGAGTGTTTTGGAAAAAAAGTAAGTGAAATTTGTTGACGAAAAACTTAAATGAATGTAGCAGAAAAATAACTGATAAATCCTTTGTGGCTGCACTTATATGCAAATGATGAAACTGAAAAGTGACTTAAAAAGGTTTTTGTTTTGTTGGCTACCTGGTTACAGAAAAAAGAATAGTATATATTACTGCTCCTTCAGATTTTTCAAGGCTGAAAGTATGTAGAACTGGGGTGTTATGTAGTTGAAAACCCCTTTAATTACTATAAAGTAGTTGTTTGTGGAAAGGCTGATCCAATCAATTATTAGTGTGTGTAGGTTTGATGTTAAACTGCGGTGCATGTTATGCATAGACTTTTTGTAGAAACTGAATTTTGTAGTCAAATTCTTTATTTTTATGTACTATGCCTCAGGCTTAAATACATACGAGAGTATTCAACCATTGTTAAATTAGCCAGTCAAAAATGCGTCAGATTTTGAGGGTGATGTTGAAACAAGAAAACCATAAATACAGTTACGTGAATAAGGGATTTAGATGACTGGACAGTAGTGAAATTAGCTTAAACTGTTACTGGATTGGCCAGTGTGCACAATGCACAAAACAATTTTGTATTTGACTTGATCAATTTGACTTGCACTAACAATTTTCTTTTTCATATACATGTTACTAAACTGTTTATACAGGTATATGCTAATTACTTGCAAACTGAAAAATGCTGTACTAAATCATATTTGGAACATGTGATATGACATGCAACTTTTGGATACGTACAACTGCAAATCTCTGTTGGAAATCATAACTTATATCTTGGCACTGTGTTATGTGGATTACCCTGGAGTAGCGTTCCCTCTAAGTTTTCACCTTCTGCGAAAATGCCAGAAATAGTGCGAACGTTCTAAACTCAATGTGAAAATGCCGAAAATTTTCTCATCATTTTTGTTCGGTTTAAATGTGATCTCCCAAGAAAAAAAAAAGAGGTCATCACGCCGATAAAGCCATCTTTTTCTCCGATTTTTTGTTGATCTCCAAAAAAAAAAGTTCCTTCGTCTAATTTCTGCTGCTTTTCTCCGCGATTTCTGCAACATACCAGAGCGAGGCGCCGTGAACCGCGGCTGTCTACGGTTTTTGGCAGGAAACAAAACCGCCGGTTTTTATCGGGAGAAAAAACGCCGGAATTCGCAAAATTTCAGTGCGAAAATGCTGGAAAAAATTTCGCACTTTTCGCACTTTTTTGCGCTTATAGGGAACACTGCCCTGGAGTCCTTTGTTTCTTCTGGTCTGGCTTGTTACTTCCAAAATTTGAATGCCAATGGCACATTGATACTATTGATCTGAATTGGAATTGTATCCTTAAAATTTTTGTTCTTATTATTTTTCATTTTTGTTTTTTTTTAATATTTGCCCATTTTTCTTTGTTTTCATTTTTCATGCTGTGATATTAATTTTGGCAGTGGCTATTTTGCCTCTAGAGGCAAAATAGCCCCATGTTATTTATTTTGCCATTTGGAGGCAAAATAGTCATAACGGCTATTTTGCCGCAAGTGCCAAAATAGCCCTAAACCTAATTCTAAACCTAATCCTAAACCTAATCCCAACCCTAACTCTAACCTAAACCCAAACCGAGGAAAAACGCTATTTTGCCTCTAGAGTCAAAATAGCCACTTCCATTTTATTTTAAGGTTTTCTTGCAAACAACTAATAAATCGTAATTGCTTCTTGATCTTGGCAAACTATGTAGCCTACTGGACTTCCAACAATAGCTGATAGTTATACCTGCAGTGTGTGCAGTGCTACAAAATGCTTTTAAACCTCCAAACAATGATGCAGCAGGTGGATGCTTTTGTTTGGGTTATTAACTATTTTAGAAGCTGTACAGTGTATACTTAAGTTGGGTCAAACTAAAAATTGAAAATAAGTATTTACAGCATCCCTGTTGGACACTCAACATTTCAAGGACACTGAAAAACAATCCAGCAAGTTCACTTTGTTGTGTTGTTGGAAAACTCTGTTTACAGAATTTTTCCATCTTTATGTTGTAGGCAGGTGGCAGCTTGACTCGAAGATGATGAGATTGCTTCCTGGTCTACTGACAAACGTGATTGGCCAATAAGATAAATAAACCACGCTGATAATATTTGTTTTGATGAGGATGAAGGGCAAAGGTGGATGTTCGGAAGATAACTCATGACTAGTAAGTGTTTAACAGTAATAATTAAAACATAGTCATAAGTTTTTTCGACAAAAAGAACCTGAATTCAAAGAATATTTTGATTATTCCATACTAAGCACATTTTGTTGTAACAATTTTTATAATGTATAAATAATGCCTGAAATTATATGGATTGGAAACAACCTAATTCTAGTTTACATATTATTATAATGGTAGAGAATTTTGTGTGTGTAAATTTGCAATGCCAAGTATACTGTAGTGATGAAGTATGTTAAAAGGTAATGGTCAACACAGGAGTTTAATGTAAGGTAATGTTCAAGAAATTTAATGTAAAGAGTTCAATATCTCGAGAGGATTTTTATAATTTTGCTTGAAATTATCGAGTAAGAAAACTAGGATCCGGAACTTGAATAAACTTTTAATACAATTGTAACACATCAGTTGCAAAATCGCAATGTTATAGTTGTAGGTTAGTTGAATGTTAAATTCCCATTGCTACTTTCTAAAATTACAAAAACGATTAATTAGTAAAATACTAAAAGCTATAGGATATGAGTGAATTAACACAAAATATTGTCAAACGCTAACAAGCTATTCTTGCTGTCAACTAAAGCGTCATACATGCGTTCAGATAAAAGCTACAAATTATCGTCCATTTACAATTGCGTTGACAGATGAGGGAGTCAAAATGCTGCCTTTGTATAGTTACTTACCGAGTAGGGCATTTAGAAAAAGCTTTCACAAAGCGATCGATTTAGCAAATTCTCAGACAAGAATGACTAGATTAGGAAACCATAGTGCTTATATGAGTTATCCACTGAAAAATTGGAATGCGACTAGCTTACATTGTTTTTTGAAACTCAAAATGTTTAGTGCTTCTCAAATGTTTAATGTTCAATGCTAGGGCTAGGTAAGTCATTCTTTTCAGGTGACCTAGCTTACCTTAGCTCTGCAGCTGCAAGCCCTCGTACTGCTGCATTAGTTAATAACCGTAAATCTTTTATGGCAGTACATATTATTGAATCTGTTATTTGCCTGAAGTTTTGAGCTGATAATATTAATTGTGTTTCCATATTGTTTTTCAGATGACCTACCTGGCCTTAGCACTGCAACTGCAAGTCCCCGGATCGCTGCATCAGTAAATCATGGTAAATATTTTTTGATATCTACTCGTTATTATCAGAACATTGTCTTTGTTCATGCCACCATTTCCTCCAGCGAATTAGCAGTCTTTTCGCAGCGTATTTATAGTTCTATGCATTTACATTCCTCTTGTTGTCATTAGGTAAAGTTCATTCAAAAATACCTGTATTCTGTAATTTTTAATTATTAAAGTTCATCCAAAAGAGTTCCTACATCCATTGTGACGTCGAAAATGGTATTGTTTTGTCAGAACAGAAAGAACCAACATGTAAAGACTTTCGCTTGCTGACCCGTAAGCGACGACACTTAACCTTAAGGCTTAGAACAATTTGTCAGTTGTAAACTTAAGGATTGGTATTTTATTGCACACTTATATTTAAGTCGTATACTCAGCTGCAAAAATACGAGTTAAATGTGAATCACAAATGAAGTTAAGTATTATTAGCTCAGTTTACAGCTATTTTTGGAATTGTATAATGTATTGTTTGTACTACTTTTTAGGCCGCCTGCAAAGCAATTTGGAGAGCTTTTCACTTTATTTTATCTTTGTTAAGTGAATCATTGCTAGCTACTGGTGCGCGGATGATCCAGTCTTGGTATAACTCATGACGTAGAAATTTCCACAATACGCTAGAGGATATGGAATGTAAATTATTACGCGATGCTACCCGTAAAATCAATTACTCTCACTCTAACTCATTTTATGCATTTCCTTGGTATTCTGTCCTATTGATATCAAATGCTAAATAAATCAATTGCAAGTGCAAAAAAGTTATTTACGTAGTTACTGTAGCTCATTCAAATTATCAGATGAAATTCTACAGTCGACTGCATGAAAGAAAGTTTTGCGGGTCTTTCACCAAGTCAATTAAATTGGTTACAATTTTCGGCATCTTAATTATTTCTCATTCCATCAAGTATATTCGACTAACTACAGTGTTTGGTTCAGTTATGATTTTCCAGTTAGACTTTTAAACACTTTGATTTACAGGCAGCAGTAATCAACGTTTAGATGGAGTTGCAGTGGCCCAGTTATCACGTAAGTGATAGTTTGATATTTTTTAAGCTTTATAATCTTTAACATAATGTATATTTTATGCAATTCACCAGTCCTCATTCAATGTAGAATGAAATTGATAAAGTTAATAAAAGTTGAAACGTCGCAAATTGTACGCAAAAACATAGCAAATACCGTTGTAAAATAATGATTACTAAACTATGTTTCAAAGTTGCAAAAACGGAAATTCCAAAGTTTGCACTGCAGCTGTTTTGTGATTTTAAACAAAAAAAAAAACTTGTAATTTGATTCCAATGTGGAAACGACGTTACACTTAACATTTTTTTAGTTTAAATTTGCTTTTACGCGTACATTTATTATACATTTTTAATCGTTGATTAAGGCTGGTTCTTGAATCTGCCCGCAAAATAGCTAGTTTTTCTTGGTGCATATTTGGCATGTTCTAGCCCCACTTGAGTATGCAGAGGCTCGCTTTATGATTTGCCATGTTATTTGCGGAAAGCGTGCGCGGTCTTTTTGTTTCCAGATGGCTTTGGATTATTCTGTAGCGTGTCATTTCTGGAGGTGTTTAAAGGATTGTTTATGGTTGCTGACTTGCTGTAACGCGCTTTGAAGATATTGTAGCGCAGCTTCCTTAATAGATCCTCGGGATTTCGCTGCTGTCTAGCTCCGGTTGGTACGCAATCGACTCTGTTAAGCAGTTTCCTTGGAGTGGGCCGTCGACTTTTACTCTGCAGTTTCACGTTTTTGATTTGGCATTGGTCTGTAGTAATCAATAGGCCTTGCATTACAGCAACCGTAAACTATCCTTTACATTCCTAGAAACGACACGCTACCGAATAATACAAAGCCATCTAGAAAGAGAAGACTGCGGACGGTCCCCACAAATAACATGGCAAATCATAAAGCGAGCCTCTGCATACTCAAGTGGAGTTTGAACCTGCCAAAATGTGCATCGAGAAGCATAAGCTACTTTGCGGGCCGATTCAAGAACCAAGCATAACAAATGATCACAAATGTATAATAAATGTAGACACACTGGCGTCGATTTCAAGGAGGCGGCGCCCCCTCGAGTCTGACACTGAATGGGGCGAAATACATCTGGCCCCCTCGGTTTTTTGGCAAGTAATGCCCACTTGGCACTCAAGATATAAAGATGACCCGAAATTACGGACTGAGATAGAACCAGAATGCGGTGAAGACCTTTTTTGTTTGGTCTTACCCTGAACTTGGGGACAAAATTCCGCATTGAAATAGAATTATTAAGTTTGAACAAACTTCTCAAAAAAGTTTCACCCCCTCGGAATTGGCTAAATCAACAAAAAATCGACGCCTATGTGTAGGTATAGAGGCAAATTTAAACTAAAAAATGTTAAATAAGCATTTCCGAATCGCAAACCGTTCAGTGCTTACGCCGTTTTGTACGATGTTTGAATCATGTTACTATTCATAAAGTTTCTTACAAATTTCGGCGTTTGTTTATATTTGTCTGCCTTGATTCGTTGCCGTTCCGTATATCGATCTTGCTTTGCCACTGCATGTTGCCGGTTTCACAGCGCTTAAACATTTTGTATTTGCAGGCGAGGCTACTGGTGGTAGCTGCGAGACTAGCGATAAGCTGTACCGGCGTGACAAAATCGCGGTTTTTATTATTGGGTAGCTCCTGACGAGTCGAAACACAAAACAGGCTGTAGGGGGTTTCAGATACTTGGATTTGATGGTCGGAGATTGATTAATATAATACGATAACACTTTTTGTTTTTTGACTTAAAACAATATGTTTTTAGCTTTTGAAATGCACGGTTTAACGTCGTTGAACGAACAACATGAACATAAATCAAGCCAGCGACGACGTTGAACTTCCATTCCACATTAAGTTGCCAATTTCGGAGATGGAAGAGCTGGACAAGGTGGAAGAAGCTCTCAAAAACGAGCAAACAAAAAAGATATTGGTAAGCTAATTGTGCGCAGAATAAATACTAGCAACGTGCAAGCAACATTGGGAATGAGAATAATAGCAAATAATCGTGTTAACAAGACTTCATGCTTCTTCTGAAATTAGTATACTAAGAAAGAAAATGATCTTTTTCATCATTTTTCCCTAATCAAAGAAGCTTAGACGATTCTAGTTACTCGGTATGTCTACTACTAATCGTGTTTTCACGCTACCAGACTTCATTAGATATGAGAGCGCTTTTAAATCCAGAGCCCAACCAAGCAAACACCGATCCAAATCGAAACGAGGCATTAGGTTTTAAAGTCGGATTTTATTACCACCACTACATCACAGTGCCGCAACTAGAACATTGTTCTAGGGGGGGCCAAAAATTGCTGGCTATATTTTCTTTTAATGTCACTTAGGAGTTTGGGGGGGGGCGCCGCCCCCCTGGTTGCGGCTTCGCTACATCAGTGCAACTCATGCACAACATTGTGATAATAGAGCATTTTATAAGCACTATTGCAAAATCAGTGATTCACGCATTCAGTTTTTAAGTCTCAACTGTTCGAACGGTCTGCATTTTTAATACTAATCAAAAGCCTTGCTCTCACTGCTGTTGTAAATTTGTTGCGTAATCTTATTGAATTCGTGAAATTTATTAATGCTGGTCGAGCTCAAATGGATAGAGAGTCTGCTGTTGGAGCTGCAGATTCGGGTTCGAATCCAGGTCGGGTCAAAGTGAAGACTCTAAAAATTGGTATTTACAGCTTTCCTGTTTGGCGCTTAGCGGTAAAGGGACAGTGGTAGAAAACAATCCGTCAAGTTTCCTTTATGCCGTCGGGAAAGGCACCTAGCGAGATTTTTTCCATTTTTATGTGGTAGACAGGTAGCAGCTTGATTCGAAGATAATAAGGTTCTTTTGCTGTCTCCTGGCCGAGGAAACTCGGCAAAATATAAAAATATTTGGAGTAACAGTAAATTTCATATTTTTAATGTTAGATAAGTTTCCTGGCTGGTGTGGGTCGAAGGACATTAGAAGAAAATGTTCGTCGGGTTCTTTACAAGTTGTTGACAAATAGCTTGGCTACTAAATTTTATTGGATGGGGAAGGGATGGAAAAGAAGATTTCACGATTTTGAGTCTTAATCAAGTTCTGAAAGGTATGTATGTGCAAGTCTAATTGATGTTGTTGTTTTTTTTATTCGCTAGTTTTCTCGATCAGGAGACAGCGAATGGACGTCTCGCCGTCTTCAAGTTAAGCTGCCACCTCTCTTAAACGAGGACTGCAGGCAAAATCAATGGGGTTAGTAACATTAGCCTATTCCTCGACCCAGCTGTTACATGGATAATTATTACTTTTCAAACACAAAATTGCGTCCCCCTCAGTTTGTTTTTGGCAACACTGACGTTTCATTGCATATCAAGCAGAAAAGCTATTATTCGGATTATGCTATTAATTTGAACCATTCAAGTGCGAAGACTGGCATTTAATAATCAACTTATTGCATTTATACGGGTAGGCTACTGGTGCATGGTAACCAAGTAATGAAATTTTGATACCCAAACCACTGTCTAGGCTTAATCTGTACTCACTTGAATGCGAATGATTGAATTACTAGCTTAATCTCAACAATCGCTTTTCTGCTGGACATTATAGTAGAACGTCAGTGTTGCCAAACTAAATTGGGGGACCCAATTTTTGGTTTGAAGAGGAGTATCTCTGGAACAGCTGGTCAAGAAGGATGAAGTCAACGCCTACATAATTTCATGCTTTTTTACCAGAGGTGGAGTCGAGGACACAAGGCTCGAGGCCAAGGACACAAAAAAAAAATCCGAGGCCAAGGACAGCCTTTCCGATGACAGAACCTCTCGAGGCCAAGGACAGAAATGCTCGAGGCCAAGGACACAGGAGGCCCGAGCGTTCTCCTAAAAAAAAAGGTCTTCAAAAATATTTTTCAGGCGATCTTCAATTCATTGGCGTACCCAAAATTTTTGATTTAGGAAGGCCTAAACCACAAATCACATGATATGACGTTATCAAAATTTTTCCAAAGAGGAAGTTTTTGTGGGACAAAGACTTCGTAGGATGAAAGATCTGAAATCGTTGTTGCCTGTTTGCACGTAACCAGAATTTTGCTAAGGAAGAGGGCTGAAACTAATAATTGAAAAATGCAAATATCTAACTTTGGGAACGTGATGAGAAAGCTAGTGTTACTCAAATGTATCACAGACGGGGGTTTGGGGGCGGGGCCCGCAGCCGCCAGAGGCTTTGGGGGTCGGGGGGCGAAGCCCCCAGCCGCTGGGCGATTTTTAGTAATTTTTTGGAAAAAAAAGCTATTTTAATGCCATTGGATCAAATTTCGCAAGTGTTCAGAGCCATTTGAAAGCACTAGATTTTAGACATTTGAAAGCCAATTGAAAAAATCAAGATGCACAGAGCTGGACAGCGCTGTTTCGAGCTTTTAGCTCTCATCGGCAGCCTTCAGCTTCTCTAACAAAGTTATTCCCCAGCTGGACAAGACTCTTGGCCGAAATTGTTTATCCTCCTTTTACTAGCAATTTAAGTCCAAAACACGTTTAACATCTTGCATTTTGGAGTTAAATTTTAATTGTTAGTGATTTGGTCCATGTAGGGGGAAGTAAGGTGCATTGTCTCTGGCTGCATTTCAGCAGTAAATAATAATCCACTCGAAGATTTTCTTTAGAGATTTTTGTTTTGTCATGAAAATATCCAATTATAGGAGTACCTGTTCGCCAGAGGGCCCAGAACCCTCAATTGAAGTTCAATGATTCGTTCAATCAGCATTTTCCAAGGCTAATTTTTTTTAAAAACTATTTTGTACGTAAAAGCCGGCGAGGTTGGAGGTGAAATACTGAATTGTTTTTGAAAAATGGTGCAATAGATGGTTACGTCTTCTAGCCATGTTATTGCCGGGCCGGATTTACATCGCGCTAGGCCCCTGGCACTTCGGAGATTTTCGCAGCATCTTTCTCGGAAATTTAGGTGAAGACCAAAAAAGTCTTACGGTTTCAGCTCGGGGCCCTTAGCTGGTACTGCGTCATATTATGGTAAATCCAGCCCTGGTTAATGCATTACGTTCACAAAAAGGCTAGATGTGGGCATGAGATAGCAACTTTTAAGACAGAAACTCTCCATTTTCTCCGGGTTATACGTTTAAATTGGCTGGCAAAAATTGAATTGAGTGGGACCCGGCGCCCCTGGTCTTCAATAGCGTAAATTAGTTATACTGTTGTCAGCGAAAAATGCTAGAAAGAAACTGAAGAAACAATAGGCTTTTTTGTCACATTTTTGTCATTGTTGAAATTACAATTAGGGGGGAGGGCCTGCCTCCCTCCCCTTGCCTACGCCTATGCTCCAATTGAGGAAAACAAAAAAGGTGTTCATAAATTTTTCGTGAGGTTTCTGGCGTTTTCCAACGAAATTTCAACTGTTTAAAAAATAGTGCTGTCCTGGAGCCGAGGACAGGGCAATTTTCGAGGCCAAGGACTTCAAAATGTGTCCTCGAGGCCAAGGACGTCCTCGAGGACTCCACCTCTTTTTTTTACTAATGTTACAAACCGCATTAATTTTGCCTGCAGTCCTCGTTTAACACATGAAGATGGGGGAAGTCCTTTTAAGTGCTTTTCCAACGACACAACTGATGAAACTTCCTGGCTTGTTCTTAACATTGTCTCTTCAGTGCTGAGTGTCAGCAAGGGCAACTGAATACCGATTTTTTGATAGTCGGTTTGATTACATTAACTCCCAGAACTCTTGGAGACATCACGTTTTTATCATAAATAGTAATACTATCTCCACAAGCTTAATTTCCTTGGCGAATTTTACAAGAAACCTATTTACCATACTTTATGAGTGTTTTACGTTTTTCTCTTTGTTGCAGCTGCTATACAAAAAACTCTGAAGAAAGCCCACCGAATCTAGGATTGGAGAAATAACCAGAGATTGGTTTAAGTATTCGCGCGATCGTGACGGGGGAAGAAGAAAACAAGAAAATATAATGTCACAAAAGAAGCAAACTTAGGCGTACCGTAGGAAAATTAATTGATGGTACTAATTTGTTTAATTTGGATTCTTCGTGTGGTGTATTTTTTATGCTTTAATAAAATTTGGCTTTTTACTCGCAGTGCTCTTCTAATTCTTAGGTTAGTGGAATATGATGATACAAATGCCGGGTAGGCGATGGCAATGCATGGTTGGCTAATAGTGGGGTAGGCGGTGGCACGTTGTATTCATGCATAGTTGGGCCAACGGTTCATTAGTGGGCTCAGCTTCGTCGACCAACGGTGGGCCCATGAGCAACATGACGTGGGCCCAACGTCGAAAGTCAACGTGGTGCCAACGAATCGAAACACGTTGGCACCACGTTGGATCAACGTGTGCATGTTGTCTGGGTATTTAGAAATAAACGATTATGACTACCACAGTTCTCTAAACTATTAGGCCTACCGTGGTTTTGGCGGGATGAACAAAACTCAGAGTTTCCAAAAACTTTTTTCGGGGGGCATCTTTTTGTATTTGTTGAATATGTTTGCAACCGCAGTCCCAAAATTAAAACAAAAAATATCAAAAATTATAGTTCAATTTTAGCTATTGTAAACCACCGGAACTGACTGGATGATTCACCGCCTTTAAGGTTTCAAAATTTTTCAAAGAAGTACACTTCCTTTTTAGAACCGGTAAATCTTGAGTTTAGACTGGCTGTTTTTAATTTTTTGCCAATAATCAGTCTCATTTGTTCTTGATTTTGTAAAAATTTTGAGAGCATCGATGTCAATTTCAGCAGGCATGTTTGAAACACTGTTTAATTCCTATAGCTCTGTCAGCTTAAGACTTAAGTGAAGGCTTTTTTCTTGCTTTTGCAGCATCGTAAAATTGCAAAAGCAATTTTGAGTTGAACAACTGCTGAAAAAATTTCTCAATTGCTCGCGCAGAGCAACAGAGCTTTTATAACCTTGAATAGTTGCAATTTTGCTTGCAAACACAAGAAAATCACTGAAATTTTATCGTTTTGAATCAGCACGAATTTTAGTTTCTTTGATTAGTTTTAATTTTTTTTTGTTTGTTTTTGGTTTATTTTGCTGCCGAGGCTGGCAGTGTTTTTAATTTGTTCTTAAATTTTGAGCAAAAAGGAGCCTCGTGTTTTAGAAAATCGTTCTTATAAAAGGAGTGTGTTACTACTATTTTTGTCAACTGGCACTACTTGGCATTTCTTTATCAATCGAAACAGCAAATGGTTCTCAATGCAATTCGCTTTTTTTTAGCAGTCTAATAGCAAACATGGCGACGATTTAAATTAATTTTCAGCAAAAATTCGCATGAGTTAGAAGTTTTCAACATTTCGCCATTAAATTTCTAAACCAAAAAGATTTCTCGCACGCTTAAAGAGTAGTTCAAGATCCTCTTTAAGTTGGCGAGGAAAATGTGACGTTTTTTTTACTCGAACTGCTTTCCGCAATCGCTCGAAGAAATTTAGCGAGAAAGAATGACGTAACGGATTTCGCAAGGCTTTATCTACACGTGCAAAAATGACCTCTTACGTTTAGCGAGTATTTCGTTCGTTAGCGCCTCTTAAAAAAAAACTCGTTATTAAAGCGAACGAGGAAATTTCTGTCATGTGCCCCCAGGTTCGGTCAAGGATGACCTGTTTTTTTGCAGCTTTTTTCATTTACTAAGAAGTATATGGCAGGTTCAATCAAGCGTGACAAGGTTACTAATCCACTAAATTATCTATGCTAAAACCGATTTCCATTTAACGGTCATTAAATAGAATGAACTAGGTAAACGCTGTGTTTCTGTATACGTGATGATAGTAAGAAAAAGTGTTCATGACCAAACCAGAGGTGTCCGGAGTCTAAAAATTTCAATCCGAATCCTAATCCGAATCCGAAACGTTAAAATCCGGCTCCGAATCCTAAAAAATTCAGGAAACAGAATCCGACTCCGAATCCTGTAGTGGTATTATATACAAATTATGTATACCGGGACTCTATACTGATAGCTTATTAACTGTTAAGGTACCAGTATAACACCAAAATAAAAATTGTATCATCCAAAATTGAATCCTGATCCTGATCCGGATCCGGAAAAAGCAAAAAATCACAATCCTGATCCGGATCCGAATCCGAAGCAACAGCCGGATTATCCGGTTTTTAAAATCCGGATCCGGCTCCGTTGTACACCTCTGGACCAAACTGCGGTAGCATGTAAGAAATTTATTGCGAACACGCCAAAAAGTAATAAACAGTGATTCTCGTCGTGATTCTTTGTAAAAGATGTCAGCTAATAGCTTGAACTCTTTGCATCAATCTTCGATATCACATAAAAGATTACCAGTAGCACTAAGAAATCACAACGAGAAGCTGATATCTGCAAGCACACTGCTCATAACGTTGATGATGTTAAACCAAACTAAGATCAAAAAGCATAGCTGAGGTCCTTTACAGAGGTTTTACTGAGGATTTGCAGTGACGTTATCATTACAATTTTAGGCAAGGTTCATCAAGCATCTTGAACAGATTAGGGTAGCTTTCTAAAAATAAGTCTACCACATTCTGTGCTAAGCAAAAGTATGTCTACGCACCGAATGAGATAAATACCATACCGTAGATTAAAAATTAACGCGAAAAAAAAGTCAAGTAAGAGCAATTTATCAGAATTGCAGCAGCACAAACTATATAACATGGCAGTCTTTTGTGTAATTTACAGTCATTTTTCTTGATTAATGAATCCAGATCAAATTTTTTTATTTTTAGGTAGTTTTATTCGCAATGAATATAGGCTATGCCTATTGAACGACAAGCAAAAAAAAACAACAATGAATGGAACGGAAATTGGCCTTCCATTCAATTTTTAAATTTGAATCATTTATTTTTATTTAATTTTTGGCGAGGTCTGTATAAAGCAATATTTATGCTATGGAAAAATAATACAAAAGAAAAAGGTTTTACGTGAAACGAAAGCACAAAAATAACAGATAACGGAAAAACAAATTGCAGTCTAACCGATCAGTAGTGGAGCGGATAGAGCGCCTGCTGCTGAAACGTTAGACTCCAGTTCAAATCCCAATAGGGTGAAACTAAAAAGCTTGGTATTTATAGTTTTCCTTCCTGAGATTCAGCATTAAACGTGACAATGCGAAGCCTACACCGTGTGTGGTAGACATGTGGTAGTTTGACTAGAAGACCAAAATGTCTCGTTGTTGTCTCTTGGCCAAGGCAGCTTGGTTAATAAACTGTAATCTCAGAGTCTTACATTAAGAAGGGCTATGTTGTGAATTAAAGAACTGGTGTACTATGTGGTGCATCTTAATTTCAGTACTGATCTACGAACTAAGAAAAGAAAGAGAATAGCGACTAAATTTTATTTGTCAAAATACGACAAAGAAAATCACAAAATAAAGCAAACAATTTTTATGCAGCAATCTCAACAGTCAACAGGAAACAAAAAGTGACCGGTAAACTTCTTTGCGTCAAGCAACTAGTAGAAAAAAAATTTGTTGTAATCCTAGCTTAAAGAAAACATTTTTAAAAAGTTTGAAACTTTGAGCAATTAAATCGTTTGAGATTTTTCACAATATTATTATTGTTTTTCATAGCCACTTCCAACTACAAATGAGTTTATTTATTGATTTGACGTTTCGCCTCCCAAACCGAGAGGCTTTTTCAGAACAATTTTTGGCACTGTAGCCTTAGCAGTTACAAAAAGATAAAGGAGAAAAAATTACAGCGGAAGGTAGGTAATAGTAAAAACATTTTAACATCACAATACTTTTACTTTTTGTTAAGAACAATGTACAAAGAAAATTTAAGCTATAGACAGTACCCAAAGTCTTATAGGCACAATCAAACCTTTGATTAACAGCCTAAGACATACTGTTTCAGAATCGACATTCATCTTTTATTCCTCGTCAGTATAGTTAGGGCTGCAGATACGAACATGAGCGTAGAAAGGCAAGGAATCGCAAATTAACTAGATCATAACACAATATCATATACCTTTTTTTTTCCTAAAATATTAAGTAATCACAATATTGCAAGAGATAATGTAATAGTCCAATTCAAAATAATTTGCAATAGCATGACAGCTGTTTCGCCAATCTCAGAGCTCATCAGCAAGGTTGGCGAGGCCAAAAGGACAAATGGCACCTGTGATAAAAATCTTCAAAACGTACATCTTTACCAATTCATTAATCAATCAATAAATCTTTACCGATTATGTTTGCAAGACATAAATCTTTACCCATCAATCAGTCAATTTTAGCCAAAATAAGTATATCTTAACTGAAAACTCTTTACCGAATGAAACTAAAGCTATTAATTGAGTCTTTACCGAATGAAACTATAGCTATAAAGCAAATCCTTATCGACTAAGGTACAAATTTTACCTCACAATCACATCTCCCAGAAGAACGATAGGCTAGCTTACTCTCTGCTCTCCTCAGAGCTCGCCTTAAATGGCTACGTCTCCAGTAGGCTAAAAGGCTCAAAACAAGTGCCAAAATTCAGACTAGAGCTAAACTAGGCTAACAATCTTTAGAAATGAAACGCTATCAATACCCTTTTAATTTGATCTAGTTAATTTGCGATTCCTTGCCTTTCTACGCTCATGTTCATACCTGTAGCCCTGGCTATACTGACGACGAATAAAAGACAAATGTCGATTCCGGAAAAGTATGTCTTAGGCTGTTAATCAAAGGTTTGATTGTGCCTGCAAGACTCTGGATACTGTCTATAGCTTATTATTGCTTTTACTTTTATACCTAAAAACATTACAATGATGGAACAACAACATTATATATTATTGAAAATTATGTAACTACTAACAGCGTAAAAAAGGAGTGCAGTATGAAAAAAAATTATAATATACTGTGTGAATACAGTACTAGAAATTAAAAAATACCGTATTGAAATTATTAAAAAAATCAATAAATAAACTCATTGGTAGTATGAAGTGGTTATGAATAACTATCCCGATGAACGCAACGAGTCCGTTACTTTTATTGTGTTTGTTTATAGTGTTTATAGCATTATAGTGTAGCTCTGAAAAAAAAAAATTCTTGAATTACATGTATCATGTACGTTAAAAACATAACTCTTGAAACGATAAGTTTTCTGTGAATGAATCCTTGTTACAATTTTTAAAGTATCTAACTAATTATAAGTCTTAATTTTTCGAATAAAAACACAGCAATCAAAAATCAAAAAATAGATAATATGTTATTTATTATAGAGTAAGTTCACATGAAAAAACGTGGAATTCATGTAAACCTCACCAAAAAGATGGCACACGTTTCAAAAAACAAAATCTCTAATCGACTTATAAATATTAACGGGCGATTCTGAAAGCAGCAATCAAACTTAGTCAAACTTAATTTACAACGGAGTCTATTTTTTTTAGGCATCGAGTTTCTGAATTGTTAAAATTATTATAGACTTAAATCTGCAAAAGATAATGAAGCGTTTCTGTGGAATGTTAGGCTTCAGTATTTTTTTGCTTGGTGTTCCTATGGCTTACCAAGGATCGATATTTTATCGATACAATTATATCCTCATTAACAGTAATACGATTTCATTAAACCTAGAATGTCCAATTGAGGAATATACGTACCTTATCGTTTCCAATACAACAGAAGATAAAATTGAAAATAACTGTGCTTCTACTCGAGTTTCAAGCAGCGAGGACGTGTTGACCCTTTTGGATCATGTAAACTGGAGAATGTTTATTTATTCATGTAAACATACGTGCTCCAATTTTTCATATTCGGAATACAAACTTCAATATGACTGTTCCAATTCATCTTGCACCTTTACAGACAGCATTGACGTTCTTTTCTTCTTTCCTTTGCAATGTGATAATAACACTAGCTGTACAAGTTATTTGAACTCATCGGTAATTACGCAATGGTATATTTTTCTGGTGTTAGGATTTGTTGCTTTAGTGGGAAATATTGTTGTGATATATGACAAAATTATAAATTTACGAAAAAATCAAGACAAAAACAAAGAAATCCAAATTTACTACTCATTGGTGTTGAATTTGGCTTTTGCTGATTTATTAATGGGGATTTATTTGACAGCGATTTCGTTTGAAATTAAACGTAAAGTTGATATTGGTGTTTATTTCAGTGAATATGGTGGATTATGCCGTGCGCTTGCCATTATAAATGCTGTATCAAGCCAAGTGTCCATTACGACTCTTTTCATAATTAGTTTTTATCGCTTAGTTGGCGTTACAAAGCCGTTTAAAGAGCAACAATTGAAACCAGTTATAACACTGATAATTTTGACATGGATTGTATGGTTAGTGATAGCTATCTTGCCTGTAATACCAATAGAACCCTTCCAAACGACATTTACAGTTGGTGTAACTCAGGATCATAAATACGAAGAGAATTCTTTTATAGAATATCCGTGTATTGTCTATATTTTGCAACGTTTTACCTTACCAAGTTTCATTAACACTACTGAAGTAACATCAGTATTACAGGGAGTCACTCAATTTCCAACTCCAAAGGTGATGGAAAAATTTTCTGCCTCACTTGATTGGGCAGATTTTGAAATGAAAAATTGGACCACAGTTGATGTTTACTCTTATTCTTATGCATGCTCACTAAGTTTTTTTTTGCACTCTGTAAAATTTTATCGCAACGTAAACAATTTCAAATTAACATTTGTACTTTATAATCTTGCAGTGAGTGTTGTTATTTTTATTTTCTACGTATTAATCACTATGAGACTTTACACTTCTAATAGCCTATGTTTAAATCAGTGCAAATGCTGCATGTTCTGCCATCAAAATGCTATGCCATCTCGAGAAAGACACGACTTCAAAAGAGCTGAGAATCGAAGGATGTTTAAACGAATTTCATTTATTGTTTTGACCGACATAATTGTCTGGATCCCGGTATGCATTTCTGCGTTGATTATTTGGCATGTTCCAGAAACTGAGATGCAAAATTTAGGAGAGCTTTTTGATTACTTAATCCCTCTTGATATCACTTTATTGCTTGTTGTCCCTCTCAATAGTATATTGAATCCATTCCTATATTCCTCTCATATGTGGAGTAGCCTTTTTGAAAATATTAAGCAAATATTTTCTAGACACAAATCCCACCCTCCAGCGTAAACGTATATGCTTGCAAATCAATATGTGGCCATATTAACCTAAAAAAAGTCTATTAGCAATAAGGGTAATAAGCAAGGACAATAAACAAAGAACAAAGATTCGAGAATTTCGCGATAATTAATCCAGAAAAACTTTGACCATGCAAGTCTGCCGGGAAAGTGCTTTGGTTCTTCTGAGCTATATTTTGTTTTTTGGCAATTTCTACGTACGATAGGTTTCGAAATTGTGGTTTCTGCTAGCGCTTGGGCTGGCGAGATGAAAAATGCTTACGGCACTCTTGTATACCGCAAGTTTTGTAGTGACTGCAAGCTTTATCTTGCTTTTACTAATTGTTTTTCAGTTTCTTCAATTAAAATTCATTTGATTGTAATTAAATATTGGATGAAATTTTCTGATGAATATGCATGAATGAACAATTTGCTGTGGTAAATGTACAAAATTAATTCATTGTGTTTTTCCTCTGTTTACCTTCATGGTTTCGCTCATCGAGTACTGTATTGTCTGTATATATATTGTTTGGGTAAATAAATAGCAACTCATCTTTTTTTTTCATTTGATTGATCTGAGTGTTATTATCGTTTCGTAACTGTTTCCCTTTTCTGGTGTATGCTGTGGCTTGTTTTTTTGCGCTGATTGCTGTTCAAAGAAAAAGAAACAAAAATACTGCTTCTGCTACTACTCAGTGCCGTTGCCAGAGCAAACGTAGTGAGGGGGCACTAAAATAAACTCAACTTTTGCATTTAAAAACTGATCTTGAGATCTTGTACGGCTACCAATATGCGCAATTTTAACAATTCGATATTCACGTCTAAAGAAAGAGAGACCTATAAGACCGGTAGCGTTTCTTAGCTTGTTTCGTCTGCGGCTCACAACTGCCAGAAAAATCTATCTACAGAAGTGAATGCTACCAGACACGCAACCAGGATTTTGCTAAGAGGGGTGAACGAAAAGTAAATTTTTTGCACAAAAATTGTCTTATTTAGGCTCCGTGCTAAACAAACTAATGCAACTCAAGCGTGTGACAAACGAAGACATTGTCATTAATTATATTGTGACTATGGACGGGGGCCTGGAGGCGGAGCCCACAGCCGCTGGGCGATTTTTGTGATTTTGCTGCAAAAAAGAAGCAATTTTTACGTCATTTTAATCGCATTTCGCACGATTTAGAGCCATTCAAATCGCTAAATTGCTAAAATTCAGAAGTTATTTCAAATAAGAATTAAATTTCTTAATCTCTTTAGCACCCCCTTACTTCAGATCAAGTCTAAAATACGTTTAAAAGCTCGTATTTTGAGGTTAAATTTCTAAGTAACTTGGCTTAGGGAACTTAAGCCCCTTCACCCTGATTACGTCACAGATCGCGACCGAGAGATCTTGATTGTACTTTAAAAATCAAAACAGCTGGTCTTTGAAAAAAATGTTTTAAAGCAGGGATGGCAATACGGTACGGTACGTTCAGAATTTGCGTAGTACGTACCTCGCACCTTAAACCGTATCCGTACCATTACAAAAAAACTTAGCGTACCAGCGTACCGTACTTCTTAGCAAAAATTGAGGCGTACCGTACCGTATTTACGTACCATACTGCCATTTTTGCTTTTAACTATTCACAACTTTAACTGACTTTGAAATCACTAGTCTATAAATTAGTGATCTCAATTCACACATTTAGCGTCGGGTTCAGCTGTCTTTTGCTTCTGCATACAAGAATCCGGCGCAATGTGCGAAAAGTCTGGGATTTTTAATTCAAACAGCGTGCCAACGTACCGTACCCGTGCCATTACGAAAAAGGCTTACCGTACTTCTTAGCAAAAATTAAGGTGTACGGTACCGTGCCTACGTACCGTACCGTACTGCCATCCTTGTTTTCAAGTATTGTTTCATGTCATGATCACTAACGAAGTTCCGGTAACGATTCTGCAGGCTTACTACTCTCTTCCGCGACACATCCGTAAAGGTATGTTAATAAACATGGATTATTACGTCAGATTTATGTACAGCAGTTTTTTGCCAGCAATTTCGTGAAGAATCAAGAAAACTTCAAAGGAGAATTATATCTGAACGTGATTATCTCTTTTACTATCATTGTTGTTGTCTTGCAGTTACGTGATGTTCCAAAAACAGTAATTTGAGTAAACCAAAATGGGGGGCACAAGCAGTTGTTTGGGGGGGCACGCCCCCCTAGCTCCCCGTAGCGACGGCAATGCTACTACTGTACTGCTGATACTGCTGCCACTACTGCTACAGCTATAACTACACTATTACAGCTGCTGCTGATAGTCTTGGTGCGCTTACTACTCGCAATTTTGCCACAGTACTCCTACTACTCCTGTATCTCCTACTGCTACTACCGTACTGCTTTTGCTACAGCTGTTACAGCAGCTGCTGTTCCTGCTACTGCTGCTACCATTATACTGATTATTAGGGAAAGTTTTTTCAATAAAGTCAATTTTTTGGTAGTAAGCTTGAATGACGTGCTTTTTTGCAAGAACTCTGGATACAAGGAGTAAGTTTCAAGTTTTTAATTTATAAGATCAATTTTTTACCGTTAGTTCAATTTTTTTTTATAGGTCAATAAAGTCAATTTTGTACACGCTCTTAGTTATCATCATCATCACAATTATTTAAAATTTCCCTTCAGTATTGGTGCAAAAAAGTGACAATTTAAAAGTTTATTTACACGTTCTTTACTTTGTTTTGCAATGTCAGCTACTTGTTACACGATAGTAGTGCAGATTACCATATCTGTCGTAATCAAAGGACTGTGATGCAATAGTTAAAATTGGATAATAAAACCAGGGTGTCAAACCGAACCTGAACCCGAACCGTAAACCCGAATGAACCGTTTCATTTTGGTGAACCCGAACCGAACCTGAACCAGCAAAATTTTACTTCAGTAAACCTGAACCAAACCTGAACCCTCAAAATTGTGCTCACGTGAACCCAAACCGAACCTGAACCCCTAACAAAAGTAAGAATATATTTTTCCGTATCCGGATGCCGCTGGCGCTGGTACACGCACAATAAGAGCAGTGGTGATCATCAACAGGATCAGCAATTTCTCCTTTTTTTTTGCGGATGAAACGAGTAACTACAGTTAAATTTTGAATCAGTGAACCCGAACCAAACCTGAACCAGTAATATTTTACTTGAGTGAACCTGAACCAAACCTGAACCTCAAAAATGGTGCTCAAGTGAACCCGAACCAAACCTGATCCGCTAAAATATTTTGAGCAGGAGCTAAACCTGAACCCGAACCGTTATTTGAAACGGCTCGACACCCTGAATAAAACATGCAAGCATGTTGCAATTAAATAGTTGCTTGTGACTGGTGCGTCTTGTGGCTAGTTTAGCAAGAACAATATTGTTGAAGTTTTTTGCAAAAAATGATTGCAGTGTCGCGCAGACAGACGTCTACGTTGTTAGTTCAGAAACAAAGAGGCATCTGAGTTAATTGTTAGTTTGGACAACATTTTATTACTTAGTCTGCTATATAGCAAATAAAAATAAAGAAGTGAATTATAATTTGTTTAAGCAAGTGCAGTCTGTAAGCTAACTGAGGATACATTTGCATAAGGTCTCACTTACAACAACTTTGAGGGTATTAAACGCTGGGACTGCCAATTTTAGTTAGCTTTGTGTTTCACAGCGCAAAATGCAAGAGGCACCTTTATTCCAAATCCATGTAGCTTACTTATCAAACGGAACCAAATAAACAAACATTTTTTAGTCTTTGATTTTTTAGGAAGAGGAAAACAGCTTCTTTTTCAGGTTTTTGTGCAAATGTAGCCAAACATGCAAATTAGTGTGGTCTGTTCGAACTGTATTTAACAAGCTCTGATATACATCATCGAGCATTTTTCTGGAAGTACCGACCAGCACAACTGTTTAGCCGAACAGGCGATAGTTTACTGTGAATTCAGCTGTCAAAGCGGTGAAGTAACATATCAAAAAAATTTGTGGGGCCAGTACTTCAAGAAGTGCTCAATAACATGTTAGAACTGATAAAAAATTGAAACACGTAGATGCCCCTGATGATTAGTGAAACAAACTGTTCCGCAAGTTTTTTATTAAAGTTTTTTTACCTAGGTATTTCAATTTCAATTAATAAAGTATTTAAAATTGTCTTTAGATAGTGATTTAGATTCTTAAATAATGCCGAATATTAAAACTACCTATGCGGATAAAATTCAATCCATAGTTAAAGAGTTCCCTGACGAATTTATGCAAAGTATTGACAATGACCTATATTGCAATTTGTGTAACTGTGCGGTTTCTTGCAGCAAACGCTTTTGTTGATTCTCATCGAAATACGTCAAAACATCAAAAAGCGTTAGGCAGCAGATCTGAAGTTCTTATCCCCCAGACTTCGCAAACGTTTTTAAGGAGCAGTGACAGCGATTTTGTTGAAAAGGTAGCCAAGGCATTTTTGTCTGTTGATATTCCTTTGTACAAGCTTAACAATACGCATATTAAAAAGTTCTTTCTTGGCATTAGTCACAGATTGCCATTTGAAACTACTTATAGACGAACAACACTGCAATTAAGCAAAGATAAATTAAAGCAAATACGAAATGCTGTTCGTAACAAACAAATTTTTCTTATTGTTGATAAGAGCACTGTGTCTGGCACGCAATACTTGAATATTCTCGTGGGAAACATTGAAACACCACACGTCAGTTACCTGTATGACTGTCAACCTCTAAAATGTGATCCTAAGAGCAACATCATTGCTCAAGCAGTTGACGATGCTGTTAGAAATCTTGGAATCAACAGAAGCTTCTTCTGCCTGTTACTGTCTGATGCCGCGAAATATATGATCGCCGTTGGTATAACACTAAAATCTCTGTATCCCAAGCTGTTTCACGTGACGTGC
Source organism: Trididemnum nubilum (assembly GCA_963965965.1). Classification (NCBI taxonomy): domain Eukaryota; kingdom Metazoa; phylum Chordata; class Ascidiacea; order Aplousobranchia; family Didemnidae; genus Trididemnum; species Trididemnum nubilum. Next base: position 76,819 of record CAWYPQ010000434.1, read on the forward strand.
GTAGCACATTTATTGCACAATTATTGTGCTATGAAAATCAAATCTCGCTTTAAAGATGTGGATCAGCTAATTGCAAAAATCGAAGCAGTAACAATTAACAATAAAACCAGACAGGCAAAATTCTCTGCTATTGGTTACCCACCTCAGCCTGTTCCTACAAGATGGAGAAACTGGTTAAATGCTGCCTTGTATTACGCAAAAAGTTCGCCTGAAGTGAAAGCAATTGTGGAAAGTTTTCTAGGTTCTAGAATTTTGGTAACTTAAGCAAAGATTAGCTTGCAAAAAAAGTGGTTTAGCTGGTCAACTGCTCAAAATCAAAGACGTAAATGCGTAGTTAAGCTTACAGAAAAGATGGAAAGTGCGAAGTATACCATTAAAGAAGCAGTGCAAGCAATCCAAAAACTTGAGTTTGATGAAGACACTTGTAACATCAACCAATACATTAAAAAAGAATGCAAAACAATGACATTTCTGAAATAATAAATATGGAAAGGCAAGATATTTTACTTGCTGTGTATCACATGCTTCAAAATTCTCAGCTCACATCTGCTTTTGTAGAAAGAAGCTTTTCCATGTTGAAAAAACTGTTGGCCAAAGACAAAAATTTTAAGGCGGAAAATGTGCGACATTACATGATTTTACACTTTAATGCGTCCCCCTGGTGATTACTAGCTTGCAGAGTTAATTATGTCCCAAGACTTGACTTGTTTTGCGAAAGCAATAGCCTTAGGTTGTGTCAAAAAAACTTTTTTTCGATTTTTTAAAGTCTCAGGTGTTTAAAGGGTGCCTTTTGGAGTAAACCTACCTCAAAAAAATTTAATTAAATTTTATTAATATTTAATGAGTGCTCAACCCCCCCAATTTTGACGCGCCCCCCCCTCCCCAAATCAAAAAAATGCTATATCTTGTGAGCCAGTTGAGCTAGAGACTTCATTCAATGACAAAAAAATGCAGAAATGATGGTTTCCTATCTATGTTTGATACATTTTGTTACCGTATCTAGTGAAATTTTTGAGTTATATTGAAAAAAACATTTTTCGATCAAAAATAATACAATAATCACCACGTTACAATACTTAAAAGACGTCACATAACATGTTTCAGAAAAATTGAGGCTGCAGAAATAAATTTAGCGCATTAGAACTAATCTTGCAACACACCATCAACCATTTTAATGGAAAGTACGTCTATGTGTATGCACTACAGGCAAACAAAGAAAAATTTATAAAGTTTCGGATTATGGTGTATTTTAATGTCACAACATTTTTCGTTCAAAGTGGATTTCGCAGTGTAAAGTCATCTACCAAGTTTGTTATCAGTAGAGTAGATTTCTGCTTGTCTGGAATTTTTCTTCGCAGCATGGATACCACGTGGTATAAATGAGGTCTTTCATTTGGGTTTGTGGTTAATTTATTGTGATAGGTTTTAGCCAGCAATATGGCTCTTTTTCTGCAGAATCATTAACAACCTGCATTTTACTCAGAATATTAAAAAAGTTGTAATTGGAATTGTTTTCCCATTGCAAAGCTTGCACTTCAAAAAAAGTTGGTGCTGTTTCCATTTTTGCGGGAATCAGAAACGAATTTGGTACAAGTAGTTGTTGTTTTTTTAGTACATTTTTTAAACTCTGGTGTCACCACTTTGCCTAATTTTTGAAGAGCAAGACTGGATTTGGGTTTATATCGCAACATTTCCTTTCTGCATTGATCGTTTTCGTTGACAGTCAATTGAAGTGTGAAGTTTGTTAACGGACTAGTGGTTAACAAAGCTAAAGTTTTGCAGTAACTTGCCCACCTATGCTCAGAAGCGTGCAGGGCAAATCGAATCTTCCTCCGTTTTGCGGTAGTTTAATAACTGCAGCTCTGAATCGTGTTGATGCTCATCTGTGGTACCTCAGCGAAGAAATGGCATTTTTGACTTTTTTTTTTCAAAGCAGTTGACTGTCAACGAAAACGATCAATGCAGAAAGGAAATGTTGCGATATAAACCCAAATCCAGTCTTGCTCTTCAAAAATTAGGCAAAGTGGTGACACCAGAGTTTAAAAAATGTACTAAAAAAAACAACAACTACTTGTACCAAATTCGTTTCTGATTCCCGCAAAAATGGAAACAGCACCAACTTTTTTTGAAGTGCAAGCTTTGCAATGGGAAAACAATTCCAATTACAACTTTTTTAATATTCTGAGTAAAATGCAGGTTGTTAATGATTCTGCAGAAAAAGAGCCATATTGCTGGCTAAAACCTATCACAATAAATTAACCACAAACCCAAATGAAAGACCTCATTTATACCACGTGGTATCCATGCTGCGAAGAAAAATTCCAGACAAGCAGAAATCTACTCTACTGATAACAAACTTGGTAGATGACTTTACACTGCGAAATCCACTTTGAACGAAAAATGTTGTGACATTAAAATACACCATAATCCGAAACTTTATAAATTTTTCTTTGTTTGCCTGTAGTGCATACACATAGACGTACTTTCCATTAAAATGGTTGATGGTGTGTTGCAAGATTAGTTCTAATGCGCTAAATTTATTTCTGCAGCCTCAATTTTTCTGAAACATGTTATGTGACGTCTTTTAAGTATTGTAACGTGGTGATTATTGTATTATTTTTGATCGAAAAATGTTTTTTTCAATATAACTCAAAAATTTCACTAGATACGGTAACAAAATGTATCAAATATAGATAGGAAACCATCATTTCTGCATTTTTTGGTCATTGAATGAAGTCTCTAGCTCAACTGGCTCACAAGATATAGCATTTTTTTGATTTGGGGGGGGGGGGCGCGTCAAAATTGGGGGGGTTGAGCACCCATTAAATATTAATAAAATTTAATTAAATTTTTTTGAGGTAGGTTTACTCCAAAAGGCACCCTTTAAACACCTGAGACTTTAAAAAATCGAAAAAAAGTTTTTTTGACACAACCTAATAGCCTTGAGCAGCAAGTTTCGTTGACAAATTGTGTGTGTTTTCGTTTCTTAACTATTTGCTTTAATATAAAATCTCAAAAAATAGTATTTATTCAGTCTAAACTTTTTGGACAATAAAGTCAACTTTTTTTAATTTTTAGGTCAATTTTTTTAGGTCAATAAAAACTTGCGCAACTTATTATTACTGCTGTTAAAGAGTAAACAGTGGATTTCCTATCAGCGACCACAAACAACAAAGTCTAATTTGGTCTGACAAAAGCTGCATAGTTTTTGATGATCTAAATGAATTTTTTGTGCGGTTTTAGAATTTAGTCTAGGTCACACATAATCATGACCATCTGCACTGCATGATGAGCAAAAAATGCTTTTCTTTAATTTAAAATGTTCATATCTTTGAAGCTTCGAACTCAGACAAAGAGCTTTGAAGATGAGATCATTTTAATTCAAGCAATCGACATGTTCTGTACCACCAATCAACTTTCCAAAAAATGCTTGTCTAAATGAATACAAGCTAACTTCATCGGCTAAAGAAGCACTCAGCTAAGGATGTGCAAAAGATAAAGAATCATCCATGCCAGAGATTGGAAACCTATAGCGCGCGAGCCAGATGTGGCTCTTTTGGCGACGGTATGTGGCTCCCAAATAAATTTAAGCTAAATGCGTTGCCAGATTTTAAACTCTTTTATAACCAAATTATCAAAAAATTTTGCTAAATTTGCTACAAAGTTGTCAATCTGCAACGCTAAAGCGGACATTCCTTTTCGTTCATTTGTCAAATTTGACGAAATTGTTATTTGTTGCTTTCAACCATTGTAATAGTTTCTTAATCAAAATAACTGAACATCTAAACCAGCTCATTGTGAAAATGATCTTATTCTTTTTAACAAACTTTGTTTATATATGGAAACAAACTGGGATTTGTTTATTGCGGATCTTGAAACAGATTGTCTGTACATATTGAGAAGAAAAAATAATGGAAATACATTCACGGTAAGTAATACTACTCAATGTTTTGATCTCCAGCAGCTAGTTGGCTTCACATCAGATCTTAGGCGTAGCCAGGATTTTTGATTGGGGGGCCACAAACCACAAATCACATACAATGACGTCTTCAAAAACTTTTGAAAAAAGGAACTTTGTGTGAGACAACGATATTGCAGATTGGGAGATCAGAAGCCTTGACTTGTTTTTGCACGTAACCAGAATTTTTTTATAAGGAGAGAACTAAAACCAAAAGTCAAAAGTGTAAATGTCTAAATTAAGTGACGTGTTAAGTAAACTAGTGTAACTCAAACGTATCGCAGACGGGGGTCTGGAGTCGGATCCTCCAGCCGTCGGATGCTATAGGGGTCTGGAGGCAAAAGCTCCAGCCGCTGGGCAATTTTTGGTATTTTTTTGAAAAAATAATTAGTTTAATGTCATTGGATCACAATTCGCACGTGTTTAAAGCCATTTAAAAGAACTACATTTTTAACATTTGAAAGCCAATTGAAAAAATTGAGTTGTTCAATCATTCTTTTACTTACAATTTACGTTTAAAACACGTTTAAAATCTTGCTTTTTGGAGTTAAAAATGATTTGGCCTAGGTATGGGGAAAGTAAGGTAGATTGCCTCCTACATTATTTTAGCAGTAGATAATAATCCACTCGAAGATTTTCCTTAGAGGTTTTTGCTTTGTCATAAAAATAACCAGTTGTAAGAGTAACTGTACGGTCAAGGGACTCTGGTACCCTCAAATCAAATTCAATAATTTGTTCAATGAGCATTTGCGTAGCTTTTTTTTTCAAAAGTATTTTGTGGCGTAAAAACTGGCGAGAAGGAAGTGAATTGCTACTTATAAATGGCACAATAGATGGTTACGCCTACTAACCAGTAACCATGTTATTGCCGGGGCCTGATATACATTGCACGGAACCTTTGGTACTAAGGAAATTTTTGCAACATCTTCCTACCAAATAAAGGTGAAGGCCTAAAAACTTCTCACCATGTGAGCGCGGGGCCCCTGGCACTGTGCCATATTATGGTAAATCCGACCCTAGTTATTGCATTACCTTCATAAAAAGTTAGATGATGGCGTTAAATAGTAACTTTTAGAATAAACTCAATTTCTCACTTGTTATTTATTTAAATTCGTAGGCAAAAGTTAAATTAATGGGGGGCAGGGGGCCCCTGGCGTCAATATTATTGTTAATTAGTGTTGTACGCAAAAAATCCTGAAAGAAACTAAAACAAAAGAAACAATACGCTTTTTTGTCACACTTTTTATCATTGGTGACATTTCAATTGGGGAAGCTCGACCCCTTTTCCCTGGCTACGCCTATGCATTTGATCTCCTGCAGACGCTGCAGTCATTCAAAGCTCGCTTTGACGACTTTTTAAGTTCATTACCTTTCCGTATGATTGTGCTGTGAAAGAAGCCGTAGTTATTGTTTTCATCAGAAATCATGCTCTAAGTGATCCCTTCAAAAAATCTAACTTAGAAGTTGCTGACTTGAAGGTTTCAGACGTATAAGTAAAAAATTTCAAGTCACTGAACGAATATTAATCAGGAAATACAGCAGAATTCGCTCTCTAGCGTCACTTCATCCACGGATAGGAAGCATTATCTTTCCTTGATTATCTTCCTTGGTGGCTTCAAACAAACAGCAAACTCAATGGACAAGAATTCGCAGAAATCCACAAAAACAATAGAACACTGAAAACTCTTAAGTAGGTTCCGATTTCTCCAACCACGAAGTAAGTCATTGCAATGAAAAATGTGCGGGTGGTCCAAGGTTATTCAAATATGGTATAAAAATAGACTGAAAGTTTTTGCACGAAATACTGTATACTTCATTTAGTTTTGTCTCTTATTTTCTGATCAAACTAAATGCTAAACCCATTATTTATGCCTGAAGCGTAGCCAGAAATCTGCAATGGGGGGGGCTGTTTCGGGGATCTAAGGGCGGATTTCGCGGCTGCCGGAGGTTGGGAGCTTGGAGCAAAGTTTCCAGTGGTCGGAGGCAGGATCCTTAGGGCGGAGCTTCCATAGCTCAAAAATTTTGTATTTTTTTGGGCAAAAACAACCTAATTTTAGGTCCATTTTGATTGAAATTAATGAAAGCTTATTTTTGGCCATTTTTCCAACTTTTAGTGATTTGTGAGTTGTATTTTTGACAAATTAGCCAAGACCCTCTAATTGTTGAAATGATGCTTTAGATCATTCTTGAGTTTTATCAAGAGTGCTAAAAACGTGGTGTTTTTTGATTCTGCATTTTGCTCAACAGACCAGTGGAGGGGGTCTGTGGTCCCTTACCCCACGGCTAATCTACTTAGGGTGTAATGTGACAAAAAAGGGATGTACGTATTATTTTAGCATCGCACTCAGATTCAGAAATATATGAAGTCTCAATTTTGCTCTTTTCTTATTTTTTTACACTAAACAGGTTTTGCAAACAATCTACATTGACATATTGTTTTGAAATGATTAGCTACAGCAAAGTTTATGAAATTCTGACTGATGCACTTCCAATGACCACAGATTTTTGACCACCGTTTACAATTATACCATCAGATGACATACCAACGAAGAGCATCAGTGACAGGTCAGAATCAAGAAAAAATTTCAAAAAGACTATGATAAATGGGCTAACCATAGTCGACTTAACATATTCTCTCAACTCGTGATATTGTGAAACGGACTTTACACGAAATGAATTGCTAAGGATTTTATGCAATATTATCAGCAAAAGATCGATGATGGTTCTTATGCATATAAGCCCGGTAATGTTCTTTACTTTTCAAAGAACAAAAATGCATATGCAGCCCTTATGTTCGCAAATTCCAAGCCTATAAATAGAACTTCATGACAGAATTCATCAGAAAATGATGAAGATACCAATTTCAAGCATTTGTACACTAAATTGTTCAATGACAGCTCCGCTGATTATTATCGAATGACGCCAACCCGTATCAACAATGCTACAACGACGACGAAGATGTAAAAGAATTTTGAAAAGCAGCAGAAGATAGACTTTCCCACTACCTCAAAACCAAAATGAAAGACAATGGTGATTTGCTTCCGTTTGGAGACCAATTTTTTGCAATGCCAGTGTCGATTGCTTACAAAATTGTTCCAGGAGGCAGCCTGCGAACTATGTCTGCATCTTTGAATCTGAGGTCTATAAAATTTAAATGGTAAGATAGAGTTATAAAAGTAATTTCAAACTTAAATCAAATCTATTCCTCGTTGTGGTTATACTTTGGATAATGACAAATTACTAAAACATAAATTTTGTAGAACATATCTGAGTCAATTAAGAAGGTTGCAGTCCAAGCCAATCTAATCTAATACGATTGCGCTAACTTTTAATAGCTTCATTGATTTTGCTTTCAGTCCTCTTTGAAGGATAACGAAATTTCGGGCTTAATGTGGGTTGATGCTGCATTGTGTTTTAAATGCTGTAGAAACGTTATTGAAAAAACTTTGCATCGCTCACTGAATGAAAAGCTTATTTAAGCATCGATACAATTATTTATACACAGTTATGATTATTATATTACAATCTATCAATAAATAGTTCTATTTAGTTACAGTAGACTCAAAAGAAAAGGAGAAATATTTATTACCGTATACGTTTTTTAGACTTAAACGTTTTTTGGAATTAAATTTTTTCAGTTTCGGGCCTGAACCAGACTTCCGTTTACAACTCTGGCTGAGTACTAAGGAGGAAAGAAGAACTCAAATCGGAGCCAACTATACTTCTCTTTATACTATAGATTTACAGAGTAACAGTAGATGCTCTTTCCTGAAGACTTGAACTAGACCATTTATTATCAATTAAAATGAAATGTGGGTTGCAATACTACACATTAACTGTACTGAAAATAAACTCAAATTCTTGCAGCTCCCTCCCACCTAACGAAGATGGAACGTGGAATGAAGAAGAAGTAAAAAAAGCAACACCAGAAGTGGCTGAATTTTTCAGACTGTAGCAAAGCTCAAATTCTATTGCAGAAACTAACTATTCTTAAATTTAGCATTTTCTTAATACTGTGCAGTAGTGTTTTTCTGCTTAGTTGATTCTCTGCCAATATTAATAATATTGTAGCAACAAATTTCAATATTCAGCTTACACTGTAAATCCGTAGATCAATTTAACCCGTTGAATACAATTGGTTAATGTAAACTAGAACATTTGATAGGCTACAGTAAAAACTCCCAACGTGTTAATTTTTTGTCCTCCCAACAGTTAATTTTTTGTACTCCCAAACCCCAACAGCAAAAACTCCCAACTTGATAATAATTTTGTAATCAGGCTGTATTGATCAAAAATTTTTAGATTTTTTACTCACTAGTACCGTTCAAATTTGAGCAGGGCTAGGTCTTAATGGGAATAGGATAGGGGGTAGTACAAAAACTTCACTTTTTAATAAACATGCGTGTTTTTCGCGTAGGCTACCTATCCAGACATCATGTATAGTACAAAATGTCTTGTAATCACAAAATCCAATTTTGCACGTTAAGACTGCGATTTTTTCTTAAGAGTCAGCCAGTGGCGTAGCAGCCACTTGGCGGTTCTGGCTCTGCGCCAGGAGCGGCAGGCTGCAAGAGGGCGGCAAAATGAGGCTTCGCAGTGCACACAGTGTGGTATACATAACAGATTCTTAACCAAACCAAATTATGGCTTTAATCAAATAGCGAAACACAACTATCAAAGCTAAATAAACATATATTAAGCATACTTAATAATGTATGATATTAGCACACTACTAACAATACTGAAAACACAATCATAAGCTATCTGGCTACTGCAACCAACCATTAGTCTGTTGCATTGCTATCACAGTCTGCACAACAAGTGGAAAGATTGATTAGAGCAAAGTTCGTAAAACGATCTAAGTAAAAAGCGCTTACGTAACTCGCAAGTAAGACGTTACAATAGTAACCAGTTTGATTGTCTATCAAAGCGACAAAAACACCACACACAGCAAGCAAAAATAAAAAAACGCAAAACAAGAAAATGATCTACAAAGAAGCAGCTAGCGCACGTTAAAAAGACTAAAAGTTTGAGTTGCTTTTTGTTTGGTGTTGGATAGCAGTGATTTGCTCCGTCTGTTGTTCAATGCATACTAATATTCATTACGTAATAAATCTGTTGTTATAACCAACAATTCATTTTCTCTTACTCCGCAGTTCCACGGTAGTTTCTGCGGTCAGATCTCGGATGCAGTAAAGCTGAGATACTGATGTATTTTATTGTCCTAGCGATGGGGAAGGCACTGAGTTAGCTGTGGAAATTGACAGATTTAAGAAGCTGGTGCGAAGCAGTAAAACCACGTTTGATCGTAATGCAACAGCGTTTGATGTTTTACAGTGGTTAGCAAAATCATGCTTACTAGATTCGACACCATATTTATGCTTGAGTCTGGAACTTTATTTTACCATTGGTGTTTCAATTGAGAGTTGTGAGAGGAGTTTCTCAAAGCTCAAAATGATAAAGTCGTGTTACGTTCTACCATGAATGATGATCGGCTATTAGCTCTATCGATTCTTTCTATAGAAAGAGACTACGTTTAAAAACTTAATTTTGAAGACATCATCGCTGATTTTACTTCGGCGAAAGCTCGAAAAGTTCAATTTTGGGGCGAGTTTTAATCATTTATTTGGCCAATACATTTGTTCACCACTTAGCCTTTTATTTTTGCCTTTTCTTAAGCAATACAGAGCTTCTGAGATCCGGCACATCATTGAAAAGATCACTTGAACGAGAAACTATTTCAAAATTGGCTACAGTCTACAGTACTTAGTACTTAAACCGTAAAATTTTGCATGGAGGGACGCTTTCGCAGCCTTGACCAAACGAAAGCGGAATGCGGCTAAAATTTTGTGAAAATTTTACTTAAAGTTCAAATGTTGTCATAGAATTCGATTGAATACCAAATAAAACAAAAAAATGTCTTCACCGAAATTTGAAGGAGTTTTGTCCCAAAACTCGACTGAAGACCCCCAAAAAAAGGTCTTCACCGCAATTTGGTTCTATATTCGGCCGGAATTCGGGATTTATTGGTGCTGACAGCCATTTTTTTTGTCTAATCGTCCAGACGCTTCCTCTTAATGGAGAGCGCTAAAATCTCATTAGGAGGGACGCTGAAATCTCGATGGGTACCGCTAACTCTCGATGGGGAACGCGTACCCCATGCAATTTAAGTACTGCTTAGAGCGGCATTTTCAACGAAAGCCAAGGGCGGCAGCGCATGCTCCTACGCCACTGGAGTCAGCTGTGATTTTATTTTTATGTTCTAGATTTACAATGGTTAAAGAAATAAACCGAAACGTTTCAATAAATTTGTTCTACAGTATTTTGGCTGTATTCTTTTTGATTAAATTATTCAAAAAATCCATTTACCACGCCGCTTGCTACATCGTTAATTTTCATTAAAACAATACAGACTTTTTTGGTTGTTCTTACATTTTTGCGAATTTTCAGCCTCACTTTTTTCTTCACTTTATAGGGAGAACAAAGTGATTCCAATTCGTTCTTGCTTGGATGAGAGCCTTTCGTTATATAGATCATGATAATACTGGTAGACTAAACAACAATGGGAATTTAGAAAAAACCAACAAAACTTTGCTGAAGAAAATGCGTTACCAATATATTATACTGTCAGTTTTTTTCCCTCGCTGAGGCTAACATTGTTTCAAATTTTGAGCAAAAATGAGCCTCGTGTTCTGTTAAAATTGTTTTTCCAAAGAAATAAATGCAGTACTTTAAAACATATTAAAATGGAAGTTTCGTCTTTTTTCAACCATTGGCCGTCTTATCTAAGTGAAATAATATACAGGGTGAGTCATAAGTAAATATATACAGTAATCGCTCAAAAGTGCTTCAAGATGTTTTTATTGATGGATTATATAATTCATTTCAAGTCATGTTTCAGTTTTGGATACTAAGCAAATAATGTAAAGTGTTTTGGAATGTGCTGCTCAAAACGTAGAAAAAAAATTAAAATATTTATTTTGTGGTTGCTGTTTACCTACTTTTGGCCCATACTGTTGTATGCAGTCAAGTATTATCAATTAAGTTCGACTATATAGTTTAAGATATGCACTATATAACTATAAAAGCCTTTCCAATAACCTATAAAAATACTAATATCGGTACCAAAACAAAACAACAAAAAAAACAAACATCTGTTCAGACATGTTTTATTGTATTTATGGATTGTGTAAGAAATGGAACCGGTCAGGATTTTCTCGACTCGACCGGTAAATTTCAAAATCTACGTCGGTTGACCAGCCGGTCAACCGATTTCTGATCGGCTCGGTCGACCGGTTTTGTTACAGAATGTTTTTATTCAATGTATCTAATAAAAAATGTTCAAAAGTGGTGGGGGCAAGGGTGAGGTGTTAAAATTTGTGACTAAGGACGGGGGTCTCAGAAAAAAAAGCAAAAAAATGTTTGCAGTTTTTGCAAAGATAACTCAATTTTAAGACCTTTTTAGGTTAAATTTCGGTTTGAAAGACCGATTTTGAGCAGCGCTAAACGTGCACAAAATAAGCATAAAAAGAACTGGAGGGCACAAACTAGATTATTAGACGATCTTTCTGATGATATTATGAAAGGCCAAGAAAAGAAGTAAAGTTTTTTAGCTCTTGGCCACAGATTATTTGCAATTTGCCTAGCAGCAAACACTAAACTGTCATGACATTGGCTACAAAATATTCGAAATATAATGTACCCCGGCAGTTTGCAGAAATGCTACTTTAGAACAAGCCATGGCTATAGTTAGATATAAAAGAATAAGTGCTATGTTTTTCTTGCCGAGTTAGGTGAATTTAAGTTGAAAAAGGCTTTTCAAAGCGGCAAGATTTTAGCATGTACTAGAATATCTGAAAATTTGCGCCACTTCTATTCTCAAATAGATTAAAATGACGCTAAAATGCCAGGAATAGCGTAAGCCTCTTCCACATGCATGCTTCATTATAATTTGATTACGCGATTTTAACGTATATTTTGCACTTTTTTGCTTTGTGACGTGGTCCAAAGGGGGGGCATGGCACAATGCCCCCCCTTAAATACGCCCCTGGATGTGCATGTCTTAATGGTCACAGCATATTAGTCACAGCTTGAAACCATTCAACAAGTGTTTTCAAAAAGTGTGGTTTGTTGATACTGTTTGTTTTTTAAGTTTCATTGATAATGAAATATAATTATATTTCATACTGTGTATTATAAATACAGCATGTATATTTCGGTTAATGCTTAGATGTCTTTTAGTTGCAAGAAAGAAGAATTTTACCGGTGTTTCAACCGGCTTGATCGGCCGGTCGAAGAATCTCGACCAGACCGGTAACCCGACCGGCCGGTCAACCCGACCGGTGCCGGTTAACCCAACCGGTTTCCATCTCTGGATTGTGTCGTTAAGAATAAATTTATTCTATTAATATCTTTAGGTAACTTATATGAGTTTCTTATATTAGTCAAGTGTATCTTTTGAGCAATTTTGAGTTGGTGCAAAATTTGAAAATTATTTTCAGCTCAGTCAGCTTTGTCATTGTAAAAGCTTTTCGGAAAGATTTCATTAGCAATAATCTCAGTCTAAGTCGAAATGTGTTGAACTGGATCTTGAAAGCATTGGTACAAAATATTGTTTATTTTTGCCGCGACTACAACACAGTTTCAATTGAAATCATCACAAAAAAGTAAAGACAAATGATTAGTAAAAAAGAGCTGTAATAATTTAGGTAATTCAGCGTCACGGAGGCTACGAAAAGACTTCATTGATCATCGAGTCAAAGCAGCCGCCTTAAATGTCAGCAATTTGAAGAGAATAGTTGAGCGTCAAAACAAACAAAAAAACTACTTTTTCGTTAAGAACTTCAAGTCTATCAATTGCTCGAGTAAATGCGACAAGAGATGGTCAAGCTCATCATCAGATGTACAATTGTAAAAAACGTTCTTTGAGTCTGACTTTAAAGAAATGTTTGAGAAGATTTTGTATTTTCGTGGGTATTGAGTTCCACACAAAAACACCCGATACCCTGTGGAACTCAACACCCATGGAAGTACAAAATCTTCCCAAACATTCTTTGTGTTGATTACTCAATTGTTCTCTCAGTGTTGATAGTTTTTGTTTATCACATTTCAAGTCAGACAGAGTCAGAGATCATTACCGACAAGTGTAGGCGCGCAACCAGGATTTTGTTAAGTGGGGGCTTGGACTTAAAGGTAAATTGATTTTTTGCTTGAAAAATGTCGCGTTCGGGTTGTGTGCTGATTAAACTGGTGCTATTCACGCGTATCACAGACGGGGGTCTGGGTGTTTAGCCGCTGTGCAATTTTCTGATTTTTAATAGCCATTTTAGCGTCATTCGGATCAAACTTTGTGCTTTTTTGGAGCCAATAAAAAGAACTAAATTGCTCAGATTTGAAAGCAAGCTGAAAAATTAAATCACCTAGCCCCTTCAAGCCGCCCTTTTTTATACTCACAAGTCGAGTCCAAAGTATATTCAAACGCTTGCAATTTAGTTTAAAATTTGATTCGGCTAAGGGGGTTCGTAGCCCACTACCTGGTTGCGCCACTGGATGAGTGTATTTCTCTTGGCTATTAACTCTCCGTTACATTAATGCTTATTGCTTATTTTAATAAAAAATGTTGATATACCGTGCATCTCCAACATTGATATCAGCTCAAGGTGACGGCGGTGCTTGTTTTGCGACGTATAGAAGAGTAATAATGAAGTATACTTACTGAACAATTAAACTTATTTAAACTAAATAGCAATGGCATTACAAAAAGCAAGCTGCCCATGGCATACCGAAGAGCAGTTTCCAGTCATATCGAAAACAGCATAATAAACGAGATTATGGTCAAACAGGAAATATTCAATGTAGCATTGTTTTTTGGTAATACATATTGAGTTTAATGGTTTGCTCAGCAAATTGTATCACTAAGCGAAACGATACACGCACCTTCGTAAAGCTTGCTGTGACAATAAACCTATTGTGACGTCATTCATTGTTGAAAAGCTGTAACTCGGTGTCAAGAGCTCGTAGTAACAGAATGAAGCCCTACTGTATGATCTTTGCTGTAAGCTGTTTTGACTTATGACCCATAGCGAAGTAAGTACGCGAGTATATGAGAACATTTAGATCAAATATCAGCCACGAATTAAAAGTCCATAGTTGAAACACTGGAAATATTTTGCAATGGTAATCCAAGATGTAATGTTTGCTGGTGAAAAAAATTTTGGGCAATGTCATTAAGGGCATAGCCAGAAATTTCTTCTAGATGGAGGTGAACATTTTCTACGATATCTAGACATAGCCAAAGGTATAACCAGAGCTGGAGTCACTCTGCACGGGCCTATGGTACTTTGGAGATTTTTGCTGCATTTTCCAGCCAAATTTAGGTGAAGAATAAAAAAAGATTTTCCGCAGAAATTCGCCTCATCTTCTTGCCAAATGTAGATTAAGACAAAAAGAAAAAGATCTTTCATCCAAGCTCAGGGCCCCTGGCACAGTGCCATTTTGACGTATGGTTTCTCCGGTCCAGAAAATAATAACCATATTCACAATCATTATAAAATGAAAAAAATAAATCAATATTTTTTTGTAACTATACGGTATGTACTATGTAGCCTACTGTGAAAAGCACACCTATACAGTGGAGGTGTAACGTCAAACTGGTGAGAAAAAGGTGACTTGCTCATAATTTGATTTCCAATCTGTTTATGCTTCCAAATGTCTTGGGCCACGCATTTTAAGTGATAAGCGATTCACCGCTGGATAAAAAAAATTTGGGAAGGTGAACTTACAGGAAGGGGAAAATCAAAATAAGAAGGAAACTTGGCAATAAATATGAAAAGCATAGGCATCAAAGAAAGTAATTAAGCTGAGATACAAGGTCTTAAGCAGTAACTTGAAAACGAAAAGTCCTAAAATTGAGTTATTTTTATTAAAAAATATATTATATCTTTATCTGCCCTAGACTACCACCCTCTGGTCCTCCGGCTTGTAATTTTTCATTGGTTTCGTGAACGCTTCTTCTCTACAAAATCTTATCCACGCCTCTGGCTGTACAAGTACGGTTTTTTAATATTTAGAAAAATCTTCAATTTTACTCAACATTAATAGAGGGATAGAAATGAGAAGCTTGAGAAAACTTAAGTAGTGTAAGTAGAACCAAAAAAGTTTAAAAGACATTGACCTAGAAAAAATGACGCATATATTTTTCATTGAGGCCAAGCAGTGCATTATACACTGTTGTTTGCAAATACAAAATGTTGCAACATTAATTTTTGTATCAGTGTTGAACACTGATACCTGACAGCTTCAATAACATCAAATTAAAACTTTGACGATAACATGGCGAAAAACTACTTTTGATATTTTTGATGTTTTGATCATATTTTGATCTTTTGATCATCAATCAAACAAGCTTATTCAATATACGTATGAAATCAAGTGCACGGTCATTAAGCAAACCAAAAAAGTATATATGAAATAAATGTTGCAAGATTTATAACTTTTGTAAACACGCAAACATCCGAACTATTGGTTTTTGCAGTACTTTAGTACGTTAGTCTATTTGATGCTGCAAAATTATACTTGTTTTAGAACGCATAAGAGTGTAGTTTAGCTTACAGTAAACAATTTGCTCTGTTTAGCATTAATTTGAAATTCGTTCAAATGATATCCAAGTTTTACCACATTTTCTCACGCTAAATCAGATCTAACATTTGTCTGAGTTTACGATAAATAAGAACACAAAAAACAAAAACCATGGAACTGAGAGCTAGACTAGGAAAACTGCGAAGAAACCAGCCGGCCTTTGAGTTAAGCAGCCACCTTTCTTATGTTAGTCAGCTATATCAGTAATTTTTTCATGCGTTACTGAAGTTAAAACTTGAAAGCAGCTGATAAATTTTCGCTCGATTTCATATTCTGAATAGTGAGTATAGTAAGCTTTGGATTAACCAAGAAACATCATTTGTAAGTTGTGAGGTCAAGGGTCATATGCACCAACGTGGATTAATTTGGATCTACAGATTACCAATTTTCTATCTTCTAAACCAGGGGTTCTTAACCTTTTTCTCCAATTCCCACTTTTGGGTGAGCCGACTCTCAATTTCCCACCACCATAGGCGTAGCAAGGTTTTTTAATTAGGAGAGGGCAAACCACAAATTATTTGCAATGACGCCATCAGAAATTTTTGAAAGAGAAGAAACTTTTTGTGGGACAAAAATACCGTAGAATGGAAGATGATAAGCCGCGGCCTGGTTTGGCACGTAACCAAGGTTTTGCTAAAGGGGGTTGCCAACGTTACCAAAACTAAAATTTTGTTAAAACTTAAACCAAAAGCGAAAAAGTGAAAATGTCTGAATTGGGAGATGTGTTGATTAAACTAGTGTAGCTCAAACGTAACACAGACAAAGATCTGGTGGCAAAGCCCCTAGCCGCTGGACAATTTTTTGTAATTTGAAAAAAATAGTTGTTTTAATGTCATCGAATCACATTTTGCACGTGTTTAGAGCCGTTCGAAAAAAAAACAGATTTTTAACAATTGAAAACCAATTGAAAAAATTCTGTTGTACAATCTTACTTTTACTCACCATTTAAGTCTAAAACACGTTTAAAATCTTGCATTTTGGTGCTAAATTTTGTTGGTGATTTGGCCCAGGTAGGGGGAGGTAAGGTACATTCCCTGCAACAATATTTTAGCAGTAACTGACAATCCATTCGAAGATTTGCCTTAGAGATTTTTGTTTTGTCATAAGAATATGTATCCATTAGTAAGAGTGCATTTACAACCAGAGGGTTCTGATCCTCTCAATTGAAGTTCAATGATTCGTTCAGTAAGCATTTCCCTTCGCGAATTTGTTTTTTCAAAAGCATTTTATTGCGTAAAAACTGGCGAGATGGAGGTGAATCGTTATTGAGAAATGGTACAATAGATAATTACGCCTACTAACCATGTTATTGCCTGACCCGGATTTGCATTGCGGGGGGCCTCTGGCACTTTGGGGGTTTTTCAACAGCTTCCTGCCAAATATAGGTGAAGACCAAAAAGGTCTTATCGTCTGAGCGCTGAGCGCCTGGCTCTGCGCCACATGGCAAATTGAGCCCTGGTTATTGCACTATGTTCGTGAAAATGTTAGATGAGGGCCTGAGGTAGCAACTTTTAGGACAAAAACCCTTAATTTTTTTCCGAGTTATACATTCAAATTGGCAAAAATAGAATTGAGGGGGCTCAGGAAACCTGGTTGTCAATATTATTGTTAATTATTGTTCATGCGTATACAGTTGTACGCAAAAAATGCTAAAAGACAGTGAAATTAAAGAAACAGCAATATTTTTTTCACATTTTTATCATTGGTGGCATTTTATTTGGGCGGAGGCTGGCTACCTGGCTATGCCCATGCCCACAACAGCATCGGTCTTTGAAAAGTTAAAAGCCAATGTTGTCACTTTTATCTAAACATGGCTTATAACTCACATATTGGTTGTTTTTGTGATCAAACCATTCTTTAAATATAGCTTGGGAAGAGAGGTTGTCTTAACTAACCATAGACAAATTATTGCCAATACTGACACGCAACTAATCATTATCATAATCACTTTATTTACATTATTTACAAGAATTACGCTGAACGTTTTCGGCAAAGCACTATGCCCTTGTCAAAGCATCTAAACACATATAATAAACTACTAGTTTTCACATAGAATAAAATCAAAATTAATTAACGCTTTCGCTGACTTTTGCTGTCGTTAAAAGTTCGAATTGAAACCAACTAATTATGTCAACACATGCGGTCAGGCAAATGAAACAGTGAAGTTAAACGTTGGACAAACGGGCGAAAAAGTTTCCTAAAGTTGTCATAATAAATATTTAAGCAGCTGTTGTGGGTAATTTTCAAATTACTGTCCAGCCAAAATGACGAGTGTACGATCAAACACTACCGAATCAATCAAAATATTTTTAGCAAGAACGAAGAACCATTTCCGTAGAGTTACCTGTTGAGTTTGGGTTTGTATTTTTTAATTAACAGTGCTTCATGAATTTTGGTGTCGTAGTCCGAACTACACCTACGTAAAATTGAAAACGGTTTTAAAATATCATCAGATTTGACACAATTATTGCAGTCTAAAATATGCTCTTGAACAGCACTTTTTCTAGTTATGCTGTTTAATGACCAGTGTTCCTTTGCTCTAGTTACCAAGTGCCTGGCTGACTTACCAATGTAAGTCAGATCCGCCTCACGCGGACATGAAAAACGATAGACAACATTGGACACTAGGGGAGTAGGAGTACGTGATTTTAAGTTGAAATAATTGCCAACTTTGAACGTTTTATACGTAGGTATCAGTTTTACTGAAGTCAAATTAGCTATTAACTTAGATAGTTGTTTTGTGAAAAGCTGTGAGGATTTGCCAACGTACGGTACACTAAAAAATAGTTTTTTTTCGTCCACATTTTCTTTGTCTTGTAATACTTTGACAAGGGCATAGTGTTAAGATGCTTTGACAAGGGCATAGTGCTTTGCCGAAAACGTTCAGCGTAATTCTTGTAAATAATGTAAATAAAGTGATTATGATAATGATTAGTTGCGTGTCAGTATTGGCATTCTTTAAATGGTTGTAAATTGTAAAGTAAGTCAACATGTGATGTGGTAAATCTGTTACATTTTGAAGCAGTGCTCATCTATCCGATCGGTCATTTTCCATTTTGCAACTCCGCCATTTTCTACCACCGGGGAATTCTCACAAGTTAAGAACCACTGTTCTAAACCGTTGGACTCGTTAAAATAAAATAAACTGAATTCGCCAGCTTAAATAATATATTCCTAAATTACATAATTATTGTTTGGCTGGCCATTTATCCAAATTTTCCCCGTAAAGTTTCATTAATTCAAGTTGGTGCATTTGACGCTAAATGTTTTTTACGGTCTTTTTTAAAGTAGCAAAACTACTAACATCATTTTTAATTTTGGTGGGGATGTCTTTTCAATTTCATCCTCGATATTTGATGAATCTTTTTAATTAATTTGTTCGAAATCTTAGCGGATCAAGGTCAGTTTTTGAGAGATCCTTGTACTTCTTAAATGGATGGTTACACCGATTGGTGGAAATGTTGTAGTTGCCAAACTACTGTGAGGAAAGTTACTCGTTGATAAATTTATGTATAATTGAAGTTTAGTAGATTATTTAGAGTGAGAAAATTGTTTTGTTTGCAAAACTGGTGCGCGCGATAAATTCTTGTTGCCCGGGAAAAGTATTTTAATTGCTCTATTTTGTGGTGATGATATAGGTGTAAAATATGACGGGTGTATATCTCCTCAGTCTTCAAATCATGATACGGTATGTCACACATGCAATTGCTTGCATTGATGTTTGGATAAAGGTCAATGGGAAAGTGGTTTCTCTTCTTCCTTTCTATTTTCTTCCTCCCTCTATTTCTTGTTTTCTGTTTAATGAATGATCTTCGAATGCTGAATGATCTAAAAGGTCGCATTTACTAAGTAGGGCTTTGGAACTACTGTATATTGATGTAAACTAGATTGCTGAGCCGAAGTTTTATCGCCTCTGCAAATAGAGCTGGATGCTTTGATGGTTTAGGCCGTTCTCTACACTTAACGTAAAATTGTAAGCTTACAAGCGTAGCCAATCGTTTTTTCAATTTAAGAAATTTTACGCTGATGAACCTCTACAGTACGTCAAGCGCACCGAATTAAAAAAAAAACAGAAACAAAGGTTTTGCTCTTACGCTAACCGACGTTGATGTATCGTAGATCAAGAAAAAAAATCTCTAACTAAATAAAATACACTGAGTGAACAAAAACCAAAAAAAAAACGTTATCTGAGATTGACACGCAACTTACAGTATTATGTTTTTCAGCATTTAAGTACAGCACTTAAATACTCTAAACATACTGCTTATACATTATGTTATGTTAAGCCACATGTTTCCATAGCTTCACGATCAGAAGTAAATGTCCATTGTGTGTTGTAAAAGCAAACCTTTTGTTAACTAATCACTGCATTGTATTTCGTGAAAAAAAGGATCAAATTAAAGCCAAGGAAATAGGATTTTAACACGCCCAACATTTTTGTCCGAACTTTTTTGAGTAAAATGAATTGAAGAAGTAGCAAAGATGCCGGAAAAGTTTATTACCACAGGTAGACCTAAATAATTATTTTGTTTTGTTACTTGTTGGTAACAAAACTGGTTGATGAGCTATAGAATTTATCAACTATACTGTAGATTGTGGGAAAAGTGCATATTTTTTTTATCGAAAAAAAAGATTTCTGAAAATATTCTATTGTTTAAAAATAGAATATTCTAAAAAAACACGGTAGGGCAGAAATTAGGCTACAGTTTTTGTTTTAAAAAATACGTTAGGGAGAAATTAAGCTACGGTTTCTATTACTTTTATAGCTTAACTCGCGACAGAAATTTTTTTTGCTGAAATAAGACAGCTGCATCGTACTGTACTTATTAACAACTGTTATATATATAGCACAAACGTTTTTTTAGAGCCGCCACAACCTCAAATTGAAGATTTTGTAAGTGCTTATCACATACATACAGTAGTGCTTAGTGTTTTGTTTCACATGTTTTCACTGTATTGATTGTATCAAACTACAGTATGATTACTCAAACATAGTTTTGGAAAAAATATCGCTGTTTTAGGTTGTTTTTATTTGGTATGCTGAATTTTGTACGTTTTGTAATTGGCGATTAAAGTTAGTCTGGAAAGATTTTCGCTGATTTGCCAAATGTGATTTAAATTTTTGCTTAATCAACTCTATATTATGATACTAAAAGAAAATAGGACGGTGTACTAATTTTTAATTTTGTCGCACTAAAGCGAATTGTATTACTTGCTCGGTAATTGCATCTCTTCGATTCAGGTTTAGTGTCTTTGAGTCAAAGTGGTGAATGTTATAGCCAAGTTTTAGAATACGTTCTTTTACTTGAGTTGCGATTAAAACTATTGACACGATTTATTTGTTAGGAGGAGTATTTAGCGACTGATGAGTTATTCATCGATTTCTTCAACCACTTTCTTGAGCTGCCGGTAAGTTGCGTAAAGCAGCAAAACCATTTTTTCGAGCTTTTGGTTTATAGATCGGTGGTATACGTTTTCAAACAGTCAGAGGTTCGTATTCATCTGGAAACGTGACGCAGCCTTAAATGGCTGATCCACTCCATTCTTAGCCAAGTCACTTAGTAAATTTAACCCGATATGCATACGTTTGACCGTATTTTGGAAGGATGGGTGTTTAGAGGCAGAGCAATTGGATTTTTTTTAACTGGTTGCCGAATTTTAGTAAATCAGTCCTTTCAATGGGTTCAAAAACACATAAAATATTATCGTGTTGAAATCGTTATATTTTCTCAAAAATTCACAAAAATCTTTTGCCTCCAGACCCCATGACTGGCTTCCAGCGGATGTCTGTGATAAATTTGAATTGGATCAGTTTGTTCAACAGTCAACACTTTCACTCAATGAAAACATTTTTTAAATAGAAAAATTTACTTTTGGTTTAAACCATCCCCTCAGCAAGACCTTAATTGGTTGCTCACATGTTTGTATATTTTTGCTATTGTAATTTCTCAAAGGTTTCTTAATTTGAAATTTTGGCGACAACAATCTAAGAATTTTAACCAGCTACTCCTTTATAGTTACAATGACTCTCGCAATTTTATTTCTATTAATTTATTATTAGTGTTTTTTAGAATAATGCAGTAAGGAGAATTGCAATATACAGTAAGAAGATATCTCGTTATTGTACAGTAGATTGCAATTCTCCTTACTGCATTATCCTAAAAAACCATAAACATAAAATTTGGGATGGTTTTTAATTTATTTTTGTCTTTGTTATAATACAAAACGTAACAAAAACATGGCAAAAACATAACACAAATCAGCTGACTACTCAAATTATACGTTAGCTTATTTTACTTTAAAAATATCCCCTTTGCATTACTGCAACATTATTGCATCTTTCAGAAATCAAATAATCAGATTTTTTATATTTTTCGTAATCAAAACTATTTAAATAAAAGTAGAATTGGTTTTCAATTTAGAAAATTTTCTGTCATAAATTAAATATCTAGCAGTCAGCAATTTAAGTTTAATAAGCTTGACAACTTAATTTAGTATTTCGAACTGTAGCTTCATCATGGTTAGTCTTAAGAACCAATATAATACCGCTAATTCTTATACTATCCTTCAGAGCTTTCCTGAGCCACATCGATTCAATCCATTAACTGGTGGATTTGAAGTATTAACTCCTGCTAAAAACCAACTTGCCGAAAAGATCAAAGCTCTTTCCAGAGCAAAACGACCAAAAAGCGCACTTTACAAGGTGGATAATGGGTTTGTTTAAAAAAAGTGTTTATAAAAAAATGCTGACCATATGTTTCGAATAAAGTGTTTATAAAAAAATGCTGACCATATGTTTCGAAGCTACTACCCTTTTTTTGTATAAAATCACTAAATTTTATGTCAAACATGGCTCTTTTTTCACAAATTTCGATCTCATTGGAGTTAGCAATTGCGTATTTCTAAAGCTGGAAAGTGATAAAAGAGCAATATTTTGTCGATTATCAAAGCAGCAAGAACAATTACAAAACAGGCTACTGGTTATTTTGTTAAGATGTGATATTACTACATGAAACAGAATTGATCATCTATGTATGTATTAAGTTTGCCAAGTTTTTAGTTACTTTTTTTGCTTGTCTTAATAAGGTTGGCATTGTCTTAATTTGATTTGAATTTTTGCGTCATACGAACTTCGTGTTCTTATTATAATATGTTCAAGAAAAAGAACAATTTTTGGCAGCCGTTAAAAGCGATTAGTTATTTGGATGATAATTGTAAACAAATGGTTTTATTGTGTGATATAGTTTTGCTTGTAAGTTTTCAATGGGATATACGGTTGTTTATTATTACGGTTGTACATTTTTCACTGTTTTGTTCATATACTGCGCCCAGTTGTGCCTTTGGCATGCTTTTTAATTTTTTTTTTTTTAACAAGCTTTGAGTTTTAGAATGCAATCGCTAATCCTCCAATTCGTCTTCCGCATTATGAAAATGAGGATGAAGAACAGGAGGAGGTCAAAACTAGCTTCAGTGTCAAGGTTTGGATAAATTTTGAAGTAATTTATGAAGTCAAAAGCCTTGAAATATAACATTGAGAAACTTTACAGCATGAACGCTTGGTTGAGCCCATTTTTGACTTGAATAAAAATTTAAAGTCCTGATAAAGATGTAAGAGCTCTTAAAGCTTGAAAAGCAAACTTGAAGTAAGAAAGTTTAGAGCAGGGCTTGATTAAGGCCCTGGGGTCTGGGCAGTCACAGTCTGTAGGTCAGCGCGAATGAAGGCCAAAATATAACTGTACACTTTTCTCGTTTACTTACATTTACTTGTTGAACTTTGGCTTAGGTTTTGCGCCTGAAAGCGGCGAAAACCTTTTTGGCAATCACTTGTTTTTATGGCCGCAATTATAAGGTATATTTTTGGAGATCTCTTTTTTGGGTTAGCTCTTCTTCGAAGATCTCAAGGACAATCGCTTCCATTGCCCCTTTTCTCTTAATACGGAGCTGGTCCAGCCGGGCAATAAATTTTTGTTGAAGTCATTTTCAATTTTTATAGCACGTTAACTTTGCACTCTTGTTCAATTCTTTGGTCGAAAAAATTTTGTAATACTGTTCTGAGTTTGAGACTTGCTGAGTACTGATAAAGCTGAAGAAACGTATGCTTTCATATCAGCAAATGTACTCGTTGACCAGTAAAATGTATTGCTGACCTTTTTACAATCGCACAATCATGATAAAAGCTTTGTAAAGCTGCATTTGAAAACTACACTTGAAGTTGAACTTAAGTACGACTTATGTGATACTTGAAAAATCTCTCAAAGTTTCAAATAGACTTATCGTAACCAAATTAACTTTAACTTATAGTGCATGGATAAGGAACAAGGTATAGAATGGATAAAAGAAAATCGTCTCCCCAAATTTTTACGGAGCGATTTGTGCATTGAATATCGGTGAGTGGTTATGCTTGCTAAAACTTTAGTGATGCTGTATTAATAGTACTAAATCAAATAGTTTGCAAATAAAATAATGTGCATTGTTTTTTTCAAGCCCCTATTATCCACACGCTTGACTACTTGCGCTTGCGTAAGTTTTATTTTAGTGACTGTATTTTTCACAATATACATAAAATACATATGTTTGTTTGTTAGTGCGTGATGAAAGCTTTTCTGGCTTGGTTAAAATATCTAAACTTCTTATACCATATTCATAGACTAGCAAAACTTCTTTCGCAAATCGAGACAAGCAAAAACGGAATGAAGCTTACTATAAGCCCAGCATATCGTCCCTGGTACAAACCCAAACCGGTAAGGTTTATTACATTTACAGACATTAGGCTATTTTGCAACGTAAAATAAAAACAATATCTTGCATTAACGTTATGTTTTGCCTAAATCCAAAGGGGCCATGACCCCGTGTGTCACTTTTTTTTATGACGTACGTTCAGAAAGAGTTCTGAACTATTGGGTCTCCTCATGAGGAATAACATTAACAAAACATCAATCAAGATTTGATATCAAATCAACATTTAGTTGTTTTTTTACTCGCTATACTACGCCGAAGTGATGGAGCCCATCTCCTGGTTATTGCGCTTGCGAGCAACACATCTTCTTTGGAAGAAATGTCGCAGCAGTGGCGAGCCGTTGGCAACACTGTGTCGGATTTGACCGGCCCGAGATTTGAACCTCAGACCTCTCGCTTCAAAAACGAGTACGTTACCACTCGACCAACTGGCCGGTCAAGGTTCGCTGTGTAGCGTGTAATATGAATGGCGTTTTGCCAGTATCTGTCACAGACTCGTAACGACGAAAATGCTATGTACTACCATCAACTAAACATCAGCCGTGGGGCAATTTTTTCTTATTAGGTTCAACAACCAAAAGCACCTGTGGATGAAACAGCTGAGTTAATGCAGCGTCTCCAAGTGTCAGTGGGCGAAATGTCAAAAACCCAAACCAAAGAATGGTTTACGGTGGCAAAGCAGGTTAGCTGTAATAATGTGCGTAATTCTTTTCAATATCTTCAAGTTAGAAATTTATCTTCTCAAACATTGCACTTACAGGAAAAGTTACTCTTTTTGTAAGTACAGCTTGAATAGCCTTAGAAAGTAACAAGTTACCAGATGGCCCATCTCGTCGCAATTGCGCTTGCGTTACACAACTTTTATGAGGAGGTTCTCGGCCCTGGCTAGCCGTCGGCAACACTGCGCTATCTTTATCTAGCCAAAAGCTATAGCAAAATGATGTGATAAAAGAAAAGGTCTAAAAACCCAAACATTTAGCTCCGGAAAATTACTCCTAAATCTCTGTAGTTTCGGATGCAACGTTCGCATCTCAACCTGATGCTGGTCTGAAAAATATTTTCCTAAAAGTGATATCATTAACTTTTCTCCTAAAAGTAAAACACAGTTTTCGGGAGTAAATGGGTTTAGGCAGAAATATGGCAAGGTTTGGTATTCCAAGGTTTGAACTATGCTATTTAGAGCTTTTACAGTACACTAAATTTGAAATACCTGTAGGTGCTTATTATGTTACAAACGCAACATTACGCTACTTATACTTTTCAACGATATGTGTGCTAATTTCTGGACAAAAAAATTATTTTTCAATCAGCTCGAAGACAGCATTGCAAGCTCGAGGCAGTCATCTAGACCCACATCATCCATATCAGTAATACCCAGCTCTTACACACGTCCGTTTAGTGCACAAAGTGCCCCTGCTGGACACGCCGCTACTTTGACCCATCCTTATCCCTTCGAATCAACATCAAAAATCAATCAGGTAAATCAACTTTTGATCATATATATCAAGCTTGATATTTCAGAAACATCTTTATGCGAATTTTAAAATTATAGGTCGCAGAATTATAAAATAAAAAAAGCTTTGAAAGGCATGATAATAATATTGCACCTAACACTAAACGGTAGAAGTAATTTTGATCTGTACAACTTTTACAAGTCGACATTCCGTCGTGAAAAGATGAGCACTAACTTTCTTTGTTCCGCTTGCAAGAAAAATTTTCTAGTAGTTTTCAGGACACAACCAATTGGTTTCAAGCTAATGTGTGACGTGTGTATGGGTAAGAGCAGCATGAAAAGCTTGATTTATGATGAGTTGAAATTTTTTTTATTTAAGGATGGGGGAAGCATCCAAAAACATCGTGGGGGAAGCGCATCTGTGACGTTTGCATCCACACAACTCCACGAAAGAGAAAAAGATGCCGATCACAAGTCACTTGCTCAAGGTACAACTTAACTTTGGACCAACTTGCTTTCGTCAAACCAATCGCAAAAGATAGAGAAAATTAGGATGCTAAAATAAGAGAAAAGAACATCTCAAAGGGATCTAGCGTATGGTGTCAACGATCTTGTCGGCAGCGAGGCAGAGTTGGTAAAGGTGTCGTTTTTACGACAACCTGATCGCAAGATCTGGGTTCAACCCGCACCCTGGTCACATTGTTGCTTCCTTAGATAAGACGCTTTACAATAATTATCTCAGCTTGGTGGCTTCGAACAAGCAGAAAATTCATTGGACAAGAATTCCTAGAAATCTGCAAATAAACATTAGATCACTGAAAACTCTTAAGCAGGTGCGGATTGCTTCAAATACAGGACAGTATTACTGTATATAATTAAGGCAATAAAAAACGTTGAGATCATCCATTAGTTAAATAAGCATAAATAAGACCTAAATAAATATGTTATAAATAAATAAGCGTAAACATAAATAAATTTGACTGAAGCATTAATAAGCACTATAACAACAACAACTATTTTCTAAACTCTAAATTATGACAACAAATCAAAAACTTTCTTTAGTACAAATACAACAACAACGAAGCTTTCTGCGGTCAAATAAGTATACAGTTGGTAAACGTATAAAATAGCGATGTTGCTTATGCAGCAAACGTTTAACACAGTTAGTTTGTTTCATAAAACCAGGTATTTTGTTTAAGTTGGCCGCGTAGTGAAAATTGAACCCGAGATGTCTGAAGATGAAAGCGATCAAGGAGTGGGTAGTGATTATGATGACGTCAAAGATGAAGATTCAAAGAAAGATGATACAGTATCAAGTGAGAATGAATAAATAGCTAAAACATGTTAAACATTGGTACATCATAACGTTTCCCAATAAGATGAAACATAATATCAAATGATGATAAAGTAAACAGTTATCTGACACAAGATATTTTTTAATGATGATATTTAGAAATTAGCGATACGTTAGCGCTGAATTACTGAATTATTTAAGTTCTTCATCTATTTTTACATTTATTTTTGTTTTAGCTTATATCTAATTTATTTATTCATATACCATCCTGGATATACAGTAATTTGCTAAAAGCTATGCAATTTAGTTGTTTATTTTATTAAACCGGGTAGCATTATAAGAATCGTTACATGGTTTTATTTCTGCCTCGCAAATATAGACTTTTATAAAATTTGCGTATTTTACATACTGTATTGCAATCGAACTTACTTTCGTTGCTTAAATCCAAATCGACAGTATTTCAAACCTCTTGAAGTATTGAAATGTTTAGTCGAGAATGACATTTTGGATTCTGACGACATTGAGACGTACACTTCGCGATTGGTCTCTTTCATCATCGACAAAGCTTTTGACTCAGTAGTACCCTACAACCCAACGGAAACAAAAACTAAAGATTCATCAAGTTTGGAAGATTTATTATCGCAACTTGGGAAAACATCGAGCAAAAAAGATTCCAAGGTACTGCAGACTTGATTAGTTCTTAATAGATCGGTGTATTGCTTGATTCTTACTTCTTTTTATGCTATCGCCATTTAGATTTACCGAATGACGACAAATATTTCGACCGACCATTTTCCTACTTATTAACTTTGAAAGTATATGTTAAAAAGTTACCAACCACAAAAATACTCTGCAGTACTGCATCTAACCAAAACAGACTGCAAGACGTTATCACTTCATAAAAACTACTTATCGTTTTTACCGCTGAATCTATTTGTGCTGTAGTTTTTAGCAGAGTCTTAAAGTTGATGAGCACTATTGTAATTTCCTTCCAATATGATTACTCAATACGGTTTATTAAGTTAATATTACAGCTTATTTCTTTTCAGACCCGTCCAACAAGCCGGACCGAAAGAATGTCCTTTGCTAATGAGCTGTTAGCCAGCTTATCTCCTAAATATAAAAGGTAACCTAATTCGGTTTTATACCTAAAATTCTTCAATTACTAATATTGCATTACGCAGCTGTATAGCAAATAAATGAATTACACCGATTTGAGTTGCCAAAATAAATGTATAAGCTTAAGAAATCTTTCAGAAGGAAATGTGTCCTTTGTCAATTTAGAGCACGAATAAAAAACTAACCTAGCTCACTACAAAAACTTCTTTGTGTCCAATGTTTTAAAATCAAGCTGCTCTAATAGTTTACTTGCAAACGAATCAAAATTTTGGAATCATCTGCTTCAAACTATCAAGAATGAAACGCATGTATGTGATTTCAATAAGCTTGTCTTAGATTATTTATTAAAAGTAAACAACTGAAGTCAAGTGGAAGAATATACTGTACAATTTAGTTTCTTGATGTTGGCCAATTCTTTGTTCGCATTACGGTTTCCAGTATGGTCCAGGGAGCAGATAGATGCGTTTAATAATAATATTGCTTTTGCATAAGCAATTCATTCTTCTCGCTTTTAAACATAAGTATAAATGAAGCACGTTTTGGCAAAAGATGATAAGTCGCATTTCGCCGTTTCGAGAAAATCGCGTTTGAAGTTTTAAATTTTCATTTGGCTCTGTTGTCAAGTGCAACGCAATAAGCTATATATTACCAAAAAATTATTGAAAATAAACATAACTTTTTTCTTAGGTTAAAGATTTTTAGTCAATAACTTGAAAAATACGAAAAACTCATTTTTTGAAAAATGTCACTTATCAACTTTTGCCAAAGCATGCTTCAAATATAGGATTGATAATGGTAAAATATTTGTCGATATTCAAGAACCTATTTGCTAGCTTGCTTTGCAATGCGTACCGTACCGGAGTTGATTATGTTGAGAAGTTTTTTTTTTTTTTGGTAATTATTTTTTGTGCTTCTTTTGTTTCATATAATTAAAAAGTTTGTCATTCCTGCATTGCTTATTGGCGTTATTACTATTAGATTTGATGCTTTGGATGTGCATCTAACAATAAAATAGGCTTAGACTGTTAATATTTCAAAATTGTTTGCCTTTCTTCGAATAATTCAAAAGGGTATAGAAATTAAATAACATTCAAGTTCCTTTCAACCTCCACGTTGCTCATTAGTGCATCAATAATTTTGCTGTGGTCCTTTGATCTGAATTATTACTGTTTTGTGTGCTGTAAATAAAACTGTTCTGTTCTGCATTATCACTATTTCGACAATAAATACCAATAATAATGATAATTTCAGCAAGACTTTGTGCTTACACTTTCAATAAAATTAAGTATGCACAACATGCACTGTGTATTGATACAGTATTTTTTAGGTAACAATTTTTTTTTTTAATTGAAAATCAATTGGAATGTGGTTAGCATAAAAAACCGTATTTTGGTATTAAAAAAAAAAAATTATTTATGGTATTATGGTATTAAATATTAAAGTATTTTGGTATGAAATATTTTTCTTGTTATTCAGCACTTCAGCAAAGCAAGAAGAAGACACTGATGCAAAAGCTAGTACAATTGCGAGAAAGTCTATCTCCTTCAAAGATTTTGTAAGTTCTGTTGTTGGTCCATTTTGAAATTTATTAGCTTATAACAAATAAGCTGTTTTTCAGATGGAGAGGACAGGCTAAAAGGCCCGTGTTTCCCAAAAACTTTATTTTGGTTAAAACAATGCGCAATTATAAAAAAAAATTTAAATTTTATTTAAAATGACTTCAAGCTTCGACATATTTTTGTATTAATCAGAGAATGATAAATGTAATTTTTTAAGTAACATCTTTTTAGCTGCTGCGTACGTTTTCATTTTTGTCACACGTTTGAAATTATCAATTGAATACAAACATCACCAACTTTTAGCATGACGTCATCGATATGTTTTCAAGAAACGCAATTTAAGGGGGGTCTAGGGGCTTTAGCTTCCTTAGACCCCAGGTTGCACCACTGTTTCTGATATCAAGCGAAATTTTTAGGGTGATTTTCCATTGGAGGACGAGGTTGATTCAGTATTTTCTGATGAAACAGATGAACTTGAATCAACTGCGTCACCTCGAAGACTTGATTTTAACAGTAAGTTAAACAGTTATTTTTCAATGTAAAGAATCAGATGAGCGCCAAATCCAAAGGGAAAACGGAAAAGTGAAGAAGGTTGCGTAAAAAGTTTGTTATAATTTTTTTAAAAGAATTTTTCTTTCATTTAACAATTATATTAAATTGATTACGGATTTATATTAGTTTAATGACAAAATTCACATTAATGTGACTTTAAAACTTTCAAAATTCACAAAGATCAATTAAAATGTTTGGAATACGTTATGCTCGATTTTGAAGAACGTTTAATACAGTATAAGAATAATGCGAACACAGTGTAGTGATTAACGGTTATATGCAGTACGCTTTGCAATGGTTCTCAAAACAGCAGCCCGTCAATATTTCATTATGAAAGAAATCACAGTTATCATGTAAACTAGTATTGTATTATGAATAAATTATATTTTTTGTAATAGAAGTCTTTGTGAAACAGTAACAAGGCCTATGACGAAATAGTGATCTATGTTTTTTCACACAAAAGCATTGGAGATCTCAGCATGTAAGCCGCTTAGAGTAACAGGTGAACCTCTTTATGCACAATAAGTTTAAAAATTTCAGATGTAAAAGGCTTCAACAAATTTCGATCGTTCCTACAAAATACAGTCGGGGATAATCTGACGTCACTCTGGATGGACATCGATAAGACAAGATGTTCAATTAGCAAAGAAAAAATGCCCAGGTATGACAAAATTTGGCAACTACGTCTACACATTAAAAGATGGTTATAACTGCCGAGTGTAGAAAATTCAAACCATTTCTTAACCAGAGCTGGAAAATCGGTGTTCGGACAGCAGCTATTAGTTCCTATCATCAACTCTCAGAATTAAAACTAAAAAAGCTTGATGTCCATCGTAGTCAACTCCTGGGATGTTATAGCGACTTCCATTAGCAGTTAGGTGTCAATTTTAACCACCAACCCTGCAACTGCTAGCACCCCCAGTCAATTGTTTTGCACAGTGTTACAATTAGTGAAAAACTGTTTATTCCCTATAAAC
The DNA here is from genome assembly GCA_963965965.1 of Trididemnum nubilum. NCBI lineage: Eukaryota > Metazoa > Chordata > Ascidiacea > Aplousobranchia > Didemnidae > Trididemnum > Trididemnum nubilum. Next base: position 108,104 of record CAWYPQ010000434.1, read on the forward strand.
TAAAGTCTTTACCGCTGCAAATTATTAGAGTTTGACCAGTTTGTTCGAAAAGGAAGCTAAAGATTATTCTTGATTTAGATGTGATAAGGGCTTCTGATAAAAAAGCTCGAAAAAGCGAATGTTCTGCTCTGCGCATTTCAGAATTAAGCTAAAATGACCTGACGCATTTACTAAACTAATGATGTAGGTCACCCTCAGCTTAGTAGGTGCTGATGAGGACTAACGATCCGAAACTGCGTTGTCCGGCTCTGTAAATTAATGACTTGATGTGCAAGCCGTAAATTCTTCTTCTGCGACCGAGTTGGAGACAGATTGGGCTTGCACCAGCACTAAATTAACTTGACTTCCCTATGACTGTCAACAAATTTTTGCATGAATTGATTAAACTAAAGGCTTGCAATTTTTTCTTCACACCAATTCTCAATAAAAACTGCCAGCTTTTCACTGTGAGATTAAAGCACTGATGATTATCTTGCAACTACAGTACAAACTACAGAACTTAACCGATCAGTGGTCGAGTGGATAGAGCGTCTGCTATTGAAACGGTAGACTCGGATTCGATTCCTGGTTGGGTCAAACCTAATATGACAAAAATTGGTATTCACTGCTTCCCTGCTTGACGTTCGGCAATTAAAGGACGGTGTGAAGCCTCCACAGTGAGTAGTAGGCAGGTGGGCAGGTGGCAGCTTGACTCGAAGACCGAAAGGTTCCTTTGCTGTCTCTTGGTCAAGGCAACTTGGTGAATAAAATGTAATTACAATAACTACAATTATAATTGCACTGCATACGAACATGACCGAAATCTTCGAGCAACCCTCTCTCCCCATTATCTTTTACGTCGTTATAAGCGTTTATCTAGAATCACGTAAAGTATTTGATAAAACAGAATTATCTTTTTCTCTTTAGTTTTCTTCAACGAATGCGTGAGAACTACCTGAAAGTCGGCAGCACAAAGCGGCTTCCCAACGAAGTTTTGAAAAAGCATAAACTCTTTCACGCCACACAGTGGTCGGTTGAGCACCTTCAGAAAGTTCAAAAAGATATTGTGGAACCTATTCTTCTTTACTGGTAAACAATAAAGAATCTCCCAGAATTTTGAAATTTATCGAGATATAAGCAATGAACTGCTGGATATGTTAATCTCATAAAAAGCATTTGAGCCGAATCAAAGTTCGATAACTGCCACATATTTTCATTATTTTGTGCTTACCCATAAGTGGTCGAGTGGATAGAGCGTCTGCTACTGAAACGGTTGACTCAGGTTCGATTCCCGGTGGGGTCAAACCGAAGACTATAAATATTGGTATACCCAGCTTTCCTGCACGACGTTCAGCATTAAAAGAGACAGTGTGAAGCCTCCTCGTAACGTGTGTGGTAGCCAGGTGAGAACTGGGCAGATGGCAGCTTGACTCGAAGATCTTAAAGGTCTTTTCTTTGTCTCCTCGCGAAAGAAACTTAGTACATAAAAACGTAATTATTATAATAGTTGGGTTGAAACAATTTCTCATTTAGTTTCTACGTCAAAATGGGTTGAAGTGATTACCCACTTCGACGTTGAGACAACATTAAGATATTGTCAAATAAAGTAGGATTGTAAGACGTGATGTCTCTGTGAACTATTCAATTAGTTCTGCCTATTTCACTTCAGGAATAATCTAGTTATAATAAGCTGAACTAATTTCAATATTACCAGAATATCAATCGGTCCAAGATGGACTAGATAAAGGTTTGCTGCTTTGGTTTAAAAGGCGGGTTGAGGATGAAGAAAAAAATCGAAAGTGGCCGATGATGTGAGAGTTAAGATATGGTGGGTTTTGTGGTGGTTGCATATTCAACCAAAAAATGTGCATATTCCTAATTGAATTTTGTGAATTTTATTTTCAATTCCAGGGCACCTCGATTTCTTGTTGGTCAAAGGAACTCAAAACCCATTGAAACGGATACGTCCATCGTTTGTCAATCTCGGTCACGTGATTTAAGGCCTACGTCATCGCAGTCTTACCCCAGCCCAAAAACAATCACAATTCTACCGTTACGACCCCGGTCCTGTCTGCCAAGGATCAAGGTATACTCACTGCTGCGCAAATTGCTTAAAGTTTTTTGTTTTACTTTTGATAATTAATTGCCATCCGCTTAAATTGTGCTGTTTTATTACTTCTGCAATAAAGAATATTATTGAAGAGGTTTTAAAAGCAAATCATACTTTTAATTACTTCCAGATATGGCGCATTTACATATAGCTCGGAGCCCCTGGCACTTTTGAGATTTTACTGCATTTTCTTGCCAAATGTAGGTAAAAACCAAAGCAAAAAAAGTTTTTCCTTAGAAATTAGCGGTATTTTCCTACCAAATATGGGAGAAGACCTAAACAAAAATGAAAAAAAAAAAAATGTTGCATCCAAGCGCAGTGCCCCTGGCACTATGCCATTTTGTCATATAGTAAATCTGGCCCTGCTTCCAGAGATAATTAGTTCAAATTTGATTAGCGTAATAAATACGTTATAGTTGTAATTTTTTGTAGTATTTAATTCATGGTTTGTTTTATTAAATTTATGTGTCCAACACTTTATTATTGTATTTGCAACTTTGCAAGATCTATTGATATATTCAAAGTCTTTTATTTGACATTCAAAACATATTGTTATAAAAATCAAATATTTTGGCCTCATTCAGTTAAGCTCTCATCAGGATAATATATGATTAAAATAAAAAAGAATATGACATGAGGTTATAGGTAATTATCAAAGCATTCATTGCAAAAAAATCAATACATTTATGATGATGTAATACTGTAAAAAAGTTAACAAATTTTATAATTGAAATTTTTATTCAATTTTAAAATTTTAACCGTAAGTACCATTACTTTACCTAACCTTTTATTCTTTTGTTAGACCACTTGACAAATGCTTAGGCATGAAACTCTGTTTAGTGGTCAGTATTTTTTGCTAATGTATGAAAAAGCATTTTTTATATAGAATTATATAATTTTGCTAATATAAAAAAAATATGAATTATTGTTGAGTTAATTTATTTCAAGTTAGCCATGCAGCGTAACCACGAATATTTTGTGGTCAGTTGAAAGTTAGACAACCAAAAAAAAAAAAAAAGTGCTGCAAAAAACAGCAAAGCGAGCACATTTAAGGTAAGAACTGAACATTGGAGCAAAACTTAAAATGTTAAGCAAAAATGAGGCCCCTTTAGCGCATACTGTTTGTTTAAATTTGGATTTACCCTTTCAAATATTTTTTTTTTATTTGATATGTGATCCTGATAAGGGCTTGCCGAATTAGGCCAAAAACGTTCAATTTTAATTACAATATGTTTTGACTGTGGATTAAAAAGTTTGAAAATGTCAATATAGAAGTTGCTAAGTTGTTAATATTTTTAATTTTGTGATAATCGAAATGAACATATTTATCGAAACTTTGCTTTATTATTATTTTGAAGCAAGAAAGCACTTGCGATGCTTTTGAACGTTACAGCAACCAAATCACAATTAATCCAATTATTCCAATGATTTAGAAACTGAAGAAACAAAACAGGCGTTGTCGAGATTACTGATTTTGAATGATCTTGCATATGTGCATATAAAATAATGCAAAATAATAATATTGTTTGTTGTTTTCAATTTTTCAGCAAGGAAAACGTCCATCCTCCAAACACGGTCACGTGGTTAGCGAATACCATCAATTTGCAGACCCAGATGTTTACTTGAAAGCCTATGAACCTCCTGTTCTTATGGGTACACCGAGTCCCGTCCCAAGTTACTTGAGACCTAAAGTAGCTGCTTTAAGTGAAGAAACTCTACACTATAAGAATTTAGCACGCAAACGACCAGCAACAGCAGGTAATATAAAATATAACACCCTTTTTTTTTAAAGCGAATAACAGCAAATTGACTGGCCAGTTGGTCGAGCAGTATCGCGTTTGCCTCTGGAGTAGGAGATCTGAGGTTTAAATCTCCGGCCGGTCAAATCGACGCATTGTTGCCACGGCCCGCTACCGCAGCAACATTTCTTCGAAAGTAGCTGTGTTGCCTGAATGCAATGATGCGGAGATAGAAGTAAGTAAGTAACTTTTATTATTGGTCTAAGTCACATACGATCAAAAAATAAAGCGTATAAACAATCCGATTAAAGAATATATAAATAAATTGTATACGATCTCTTGAGTCCAAAGAAGCGCCGGACAACCGGTAGGCGCTCCTTGTTATTGTCATTTCCACTACGCACTAAAAAGCGTTAGTTTTTGAAATAATATTATTAGTAATGTAAGCTGTGCAGTTAACACATTGCAGAAAAGGAAAAAACAAAACGAAAAAGCTAACAGGAAACAATCAAACACGCAACCAACACACATCAAAATTTTCATAGTTGAAACAGAATTCATTTAATTTGGTTACAGCAAATGAGCAGAAGAATCAAAACCAATGTCAATATTGTGATATAACTTTTTTTTTAAAACACTTTTTGAATAAGTTAGACGTGTTTATGTTTAATGTCTTCATCAATTTCATTTCAAAGTTTGGCGCCCCGAAATTCTAATTTTTTTCGCCCTGCAGTTTTGAAAACTCGAGGTAAAAACTAATTTAATTTATTAAGTTTCCTTGTTTAATTAGAATTTACTAATTCAATTTTGTTAAATCGTAGTTAAAACGAAAGTGGCAATTTATTGCTGTAAATTTAATGCATAAACTTAGCGAGTTCGACATTGTAAATATCATTTAACTTCAAAAAATTTAATTTTTATACAAATGAGTAACGTGAGAAAAGTTTTTGTTTCATGTTATAGGGCGCACAATATTCTTCATTCTCACGTCTTTTTCATGCAATTGGTTTTGAGTTGCTGTGCCCCAGACAATGATACCATAGTTTACACTGCTATCCACGTGCTATAATAAAACATGGAGATAGGCCCCGCAAACTTGTTACACGCTTCAACATAATACCGCGAGTATACTGAAAGATTTGATTGATAAGAGCGAATTGAAGGTGATTTTATAGGAAGAGTTATGAAAACAAAATACAGCAATTTAGTATGTGATTGCAATTTAGTTTTTGGCAGGGCGAAATTAAAAGAAGCGTTTGGGGCAGTTGCTCCAGGGCTCCATGCAAAAAAACGCCCTCTTTCAAAGACACTACCGCCTAGTATCTGCCGAATGGTGTGATTTAGGGATTTAAAATTATTGAAGGTCTCCCAAAAAAATGTCCTCCGCTGCATAAAAAGTTACATGATTCCATAATTGCTTCCATGGGCTCCTCGACTTAACTTTACCTCTAATTCTCTTTGCCTTAGAGCAGATTTTCTTATTTTGATATCAGAGGTTCATGCACTGCTGTTGTAAACGAGCACTTCTGAGGTTCAATTTTTGTGTTAGTCAAATCAGAAACAGTCTTTCCGAAGACTTGCACTACTGCAACATTTTTTGTAAAACCGAATATAACAGGAAGATGAGTTCCACAAACTTGTTACACACTTATGTGTTTTACTGCGAGTAGTCTGTAATGACAATTTTGGTGTTTGGAAGCTTCATGCTTACCATACTATACTGTACGTATGAACGCTTGATTACATCATTCAGGTCCTCTTACTCGACAAACCAAGGATAGATTTGAGCGTAGAAAATCAGCAGCTGCTCGATCAAGGTAAAGGAAATTTTATAACCACCGGTTTTTGACATTATCAAATTAATTTAAAACGTGCATGCAAAAGTCCTTTTAAAGTTTCATATGAAAGTTCATGAAGAAGCTCCATGGAGTATAAAAAGCTGAACGTCATTCATCAGAGTTGTAAGCCGGGCTGGAATAGTTTTCGGGTCGGGTTCGGGCCGGGTCCGTACTTAAGGTTGACCAAATTTCCTGCTTATTTCGGCCTGATACGTGCCTTATGTTTTACGTAGCTATAAAAACATAATCAAAATATTGAAGGTCTATTTATTGAAGATTAGCTTGGTTATTATTGGTTATTAAAATATTGAAGATTAGCTTGGTTATTCATATTTACCGATTGAGTTAGCCTAATTCAGGGATCAAAATTCTTTGCATTGTGTCGACTCCTCTTCACACTGATGATGAAGTCAGTTGACTTCGAAACACGGGAATGCTCCCGCGATAGGGGGCTCCGCCTCACCTGCGTCACTAGGGGTTGAAATGATTACCCATTTCGACGCGGAGACAGCATTAAGGTGTTGTCAAATGAAGTTGGATTGTAAGACGTGATGTCTCTGTGAACTATTAAATTAGTTCTGCCTATTTCACTTCAGGAATAATTTAACTTGTTAAATAATCAAAATAATTTTGCAACACTGAATAGACTTCGTTAAAACACCATTTAGATTATTAGTACACAATTATTATTATTTCAGCACAGTCTATCAACATCAAGTAAGTGGCTTTATTTAGTTATTTAGTCACCATAAATTAAAGCTGTTTTAAAGAAAGGGAGCAATTAAACGTATGCGTTTTTTTTTAACCTAATTTATCTTTCACGCTTTTTTGTGCCTGGTTTGGTCTTCAAATCATTTTTCCTGCTCTGGCCAGGTTGTAGCTTATATCTTCTGGCTCGGGCCTGCATCAGAGTTGTATTCGGCCGACAAGTTCAAACCAGAACCCGAAAAATAATTTGAAGCCTAAACCAGGCCATCAAAAGCCTGAAAATTAAATTAGGTTTAAAAAACCTTGGCGGATAATTGCGCTTTTCCTTTATAACTTGAGTCTGCTGTGACTAATAGAACAAGTTATTGATTAATTGTGACTTAATAAGATGTACTAATAATTGTATTGATATTAAACAAAGTCTTTATTCAGTGTTGCAAAGTTATTTTGATTATGTTTTTATCGCTGCTTAAAACAAAAGGTACGTATCAGACCAAGTTAGGCCCTAAATTTTGGCAATCTTAAGCCCGAACCCGAGCAGAAAAGCCTTGCCCGACTTCCAAATCTGGCCTGAACTAATCCGGCAGTTTACAACACTCTGCTTATAGTGCTTCACCGAGATGGTAAAAATTAGAAGCTTCGAACCTACAGTACAGTAATTACAGTAGTTAAAAGTAACAAAATTAATCAATCTAGACTTGAATGCCCCATTAACAACAATAATAATCAATGTTGAATATCCTGCTGTTGCAATGATCTAGGCTACTTGGAGCATAATGGTTTCGACTCAGTGCAATAAACATATTGCGTTGTTTCTGTGCCGCAGAGATCAAATCATATCTCGGAGCGTCAAAGTCAAGTCATCTCCGCCAACATCTGTTTCGTCAGATGCAACGGTTAGGGGAAGTCCCGCTATGGAAAGCATGTTGCAGGTGGGAGAGCTCGTTACTCGCGTTAGTGGTCCCATAGGCTTTTCATTTAGCTGACTAGAAACAGACACGTGGAAAAAAAGTGAAGAGGATTTAAAAATAGGTTGCTATTGTTGCGAAAGTTTTTGCGGTCACACGTACTCGACTGATTTGATTGGACATATTCGGAGAACGAGTGAACCGTGAAGAAAAAAAGTCACCCTGATTGGACGAATCGGCATATTTTAGAACAAGTTAACCGTGAAGAACAGAAGACAAAACTATCATTTCCACTCTACTAATAAAGAGTCTGTGGTCTTCCATTAAGAATGAGAAGCAACGCAAGCAGCAATAACACGCTGCTTACAAGTTGCAAGCTGAAGTATTGCCATAGTTTATTACCCAGCTGTTTGTGATTGTGTATTATTTTGCGTATTATGTGCTATTGAATCGCCTAATTGATAACAATCAAATCAAACCATCAATGTTTTCTAGAACCGATCAGTGGTCGAGTTGATAGAGCGTCTGCTATTGAAACGGTAGACGGGTTCGATTCCCGGTTGGGTCAAATCAAAGACTATAGAAATTGAAATTTACAGCTTCCTCATGTTTGACGTTTAATATTAAAAGAGGAAGTGTGAAGCAGAGTCGTAAGTCGGGCCGGGCTTTTCGGGTTGGGTTAGGGCCGGGTTCGGGCCTAAAGTTGACAAAATGTCGGGATTAATTCGGGCCTAAGACGTACTTTTTGTCTTAGGTGCACAAAAATATAATTAAAATAACTTGGCAACATTGCCAAATTTTTTAGAGCTAACTTAACTTTCGGGTTTTTTTGGGCATGATCTGGGCTTCAAATTAGCTTTCGGGTTCGGGCCGGGTTCGGGCCTGAACTAGTCGGCCCGTTTACAACTTTGGTGTGAAGCCTCCACCGTGTGTCACAGACAGGCGGGAACTTGACTCGAAGACCGAAAGATCCCTTCGCTGCCTTCTAGCCAAGGCAACTTGGTAACTAAAGATGAAGTTTTCTTTACTACAATGCTACCATTTTACTGCACTGCAATTTTAAATCTAATTTGTAATTCTTTTCAGGCTTTGTATCACGATACTAGAGCAGGATGGTTTTTCACACAGTTTTGCGAAAACTCCCAAAATAAGGTAAATTAAAATAACGATATAAAATAACCTTTAAAAAACCATAAAAGAAGATTAATTCTTCTAAATCTGATTCGGGTGTTGAAATTTTGCTTGAGTTAGTGCATTATTACTAGAATGCGATAGCAGACATTTCAAAAAATACCTGAGCAAACACAAAAACGAGTATTGAAATTTTTTCTTTTTTCCACACTCTACCCCGGCCCTGGTCACGTTGCTGCGTCTTTGAATAAGACGCTTTACGATGATTATCAGTCTCTGCTCGGTGGCTTCGAACAAGCAGCAAATTCAGTGGAAAAGAATTCAAAGAAATCCGCGGGAACATTGGGTCACTGGAAACTCCTTTAAACAGGTACGGATTTCTCCAAGCACGCGGCAGTCAATCCTATGATAAGTGTGTGTATCATCCAATAGTACGCGTCTGACGCTGTCCATTGGCAGGAAGATAAATATGCTGTACAACAACAATACTATAAAAACTTGCAAAAACTTAAAAGGAATCATTATGTGATTAATTTAACCCAAGCAAAAACCCTACTTTTTCTACAAAACTTTCAACTTAAATAGACTAAACACTCCAACACCCTGGAGCATACCTTAAGAATTACCATTAAGTTATTGTAATTTAGAATTATTTTTTAAAAGCTTTAATTGGCAACACCAATGCATAATTTTGACACTGTAACAATACTTTGAGGACTGGTTATGAACATTTGCATCATTTTTTTTTCCAGCTTTGGAACAATTCCATTCATTTTTGGTTCGACGTTCAAGAATATCATTATCTCTTCTATCGCGATATTATTGACCAATTTATGATCGAAAAGAAATCGAGGGTGAGTTTGTAATGAATGAAATGCTGTTGGTAGTACAGGTAGCAGTTGTGTTGGTTTTAGCCAATTATTCGGCTTTTGTCGGTGGGTACGTGGTGCAGCCTGAGTTTTTTCTACAAGGGGTTAGTAAACTCCGTACGTCACGCGTGGGCACTTCTGCACAACGTCAAAAATGTCACAATTAAATCGAGGATTTGTAGTACTTTCATTGGCCAACTCGATCATATGACTACTCTGTTACGTATGGGCACTACAGAACACATAACAATAAGGAAAAAGAGAACAAACAACAAGGAAACAAAAAAACGATGAGTTTACCAACCACTAACAAAGACAACTCTGGTGCAACGCAATAGAACTCAGCAGCATGCCGAAGTATCCGGAAACGGCACCTATTTCCATATCCCATAAAAAAGTGTACTCCTCTGAAAAAGTGTCCAAGAGAATAAACAATAAGGAAAAAGAGAACAAACAATAAGGAAACAAAAAAACGATGAGTTTACCAACCACTAACAAAGACAACTCTGGTGCAACGCAATAGAACTCAGCAGTATGCCGAAGTATCCGGAAACGGCACCTATTTCCATATCCCATAAAAAAGTGTACTCCTCTGAAAAAGTGTCCAAGAGAATAAACAATAAGGAAAAAGAGAACAAACAATAAGGAAACAAAAAAACGATGAGTTTACCAACCACTAACAAAGACAACTCTGGTGCAACGCAATAGAACTCAGCAGTATGCCGAAGTATCCGGAAACGGCACCTATTTCCATATCCCATAAAAAAGTGTACTCCTCTGAAAAAGTGTCCATTGTTGATAGGCTTTATTTGGTCGCCTTACAAGTGGACAGCTTCAATACGGTTTATGCCCAGCAAACAACGGTACAGAATTTACTTATATAAAATTGAAGAGTTTAGAACTCGTACTAATCCAAAACGATAATTCTTCTACTTTCATTTCGAGAGTGCACTACAATATTTTTATATTGCACCTGCCCTTTTAACAAATTAATCTTTTTTTGCAGAACTACCATCTTAATTATTACTGTTATTTTTTGCTTTGATTTTAATTAAATCAAGGATTTTCAGTACTTTCATTGGTCAATTTGATCACATGACTGCTCCTTCATGCATGATCAATAATGCAAATACAATGAAGAAAAAAAAGCAAAAAAAATAAAAAAGAAACAAAAAAGATAAAGAGTTTACTTCACCCCGCGTAGAGAAACTGTGATGTGCCATACTGAGAAAAAGATAAATATATAAGCATAAAACCAACACTGCTCGGCAGTTGGTCGAGCGGTAACGGGTTCGTCTCGGAAGCAGAAGGTCTGAGGTTCAAATCTCAGCCGGTCAAATCGGACACAGATTTGCCAGCGGCTCGCCACCGCTGCAACATTTCTTCAAATGGAGATGTATTACCCGCGCGCAATGACGCGGAGATGTGTCCCGCCAACTCATTACACGCTTCGGCGTTATAGTCAGTATAATAAAAGATTTGATTTTGAAGATCAACACAGTATAATCTTTTTTTTTTGTAGATGATTTTTTCAACGTATATTGTTGGAGGATCGCAGCAAGACATTGGTTTGTTGCTAGGAATTCGAAAACAAATTCGCTCAGTAATAAACCCACCTTTTGACGAGTTATTTGACGCTGCTGAGGAGTACGTCTTAAAGCTCTTAATTGTACCCTGGAATAAAATGCTGGGCATGGATAAAGAAAGTTATAAAAGGGTATTTTGATGGTTTTATAAAATGTTCTTTTTTTTTGTATAGGTGTTTTTTTAACCTACTTGGTATTCCTCTTACTTATCTTTACCCCGTATTAACTGTGGCTAACGGCATATTGAGATGTAAAATGCTAGGAAAACTTTTGCTTGGTTTTTTATTTACTGTATGTTGTGCACCTAACACTAACAAGAAATATGAGGCGAAATTCCATTAGATTTCATTCGCTTATAATAGAAAAATGTTCTACTGGTAAAGAGAAAAGGAAACGGTAAACCAAATAAGGCTTACATTAACAAGATAATGATTTTTATTCTTTAGGGTTAGGATTAGGATAACTGCGGTAACAAGTTATTTAGTTATTTATCTAAGTTATCACAACCAATTTATACAGTTGCGTAATGGCATACAGTCAGGTTTTCGCAATAGGGTGGGGCTTTTTTCCTTCAATAAAAGGAAGACCAAAAAGCCTTCGCCTCTGGGAAAACGCAATTTCTCCCGAATCAAAGTGAAGAACAAAAAAAAAACAGGTTGCCACCTCTCAGAAACTGCAGACTTTACCGGTTCAGCTTCGATTCGACGTTATTTACCGGTCTGCTTCCAAAAAGGGAAGAGGCCATCGATGGTTTGGAGAATTTTCTTAAACTAAGTGGCACAAATGCCCCTGTCTACGTTACAAGTAACTGCAGTTGCAATAGTATAATGATCGTTCGTACTTGTAATTCCTCGAATTACCAAGTATCAATGGCTGCTATTTTTGTGGGTATGGTCTTAGACATATGGGTGATTTCAGTGGGTGTTTACTTATTTTTTTACTTCTTTTCTAAGTTAAATAATGCGTTGTTGTTAACATATGATCCTATTTTCAGTACTTGCGCATAATATTTGGCAAAAATTCTCATTATGTTTTAAACTATTTGTCATTGTAAATTAAATCAGTTTTTTTGACAGGTGCAGTTAATTGAGCAAGAACGAAGATTAAATGTAGCAGCAAAGTACATGGATGGCTTACTAAGAAAAGGAATTTTAAAAGAGGTATTGTGCAAACTTTTGTCTCATTTAAGATTCATCGTTACGCTTACTGGTATCACCAACACTTTCAAGGGTTTTGCAAAATTGATTCCCTGTATTCTTTTAATTGAATGCTGTTATTTTATAGCTCCAAGTTTTGAGTAATTCAACCTTCATTGTTTCAAAAATTTTATGGACGCAGTTGGGTCCTCACTTCAAGCACATCACAATAACTATTAACTAAGTACAACAAGCTACAGTAAATCTATTGCAAGCGGCTGCATTGCGCTCGTGAGAAGCATTTTGCATGAAATTATTCTGTATTATTTTAATAAGCCTATGTAATAGCGTCAAAAAAGGCCGTAGAAATTAAAATCTTATGCAGCCAGTATTGATGCTGCTCGAGCTTGGTTTTCCTGCACTCCGCTCGAGAGATCTTCAATTGTTATATTTGTTAACAAAGCTGTTTTTGAAAATGTTGAAAACAAATTCATTAGACAGTAAAGTAGCCCGACATTGGCTTTTATTGCCTTATTCGTTGAACTAAATCAACTCATCTGGCAGGGAAAACAATTCCATTCCAGTAAGTAAATAAGTAGTACAGTTTTTACTATAACAAGTTTAAGAAATCGTAATTTTTACGATATTTTTCATGATCTCCCATTTTCTTGGATGAAGTAACATTATTTGTTTGTACTCTAGGCCTATTTATTTATTTTTTAAGAAAAAGCCTTCAGCGCTGTGGGAGCAAGACTCAGAAAAAAAGCACGAAGAAAATTTATGGGAAAAAGTCCCAGAAGAGTTTCGAGAAATGACTTTCGATGATATAATTCGAAATAGGATTGAACTGGAATATTTCCGAAAGTTTCTGGAGCAAAATTACGTCAAGTAATCGCCTTATATCCGTAACAGTATTTAAAAAAAATTTACCATAAACTCGATTAAGTAGAATTTAAAAAAAGAAAAAAGTAGATTGAACAAAAAATTTTATCAACATAACCGGAAAAAAACGTAAACCAAGAGATGAAGGAGTCCAGTAGAGTGATCTACTTAAGACAGTGTAAAGAAGCTAGCTGAAAGTATCCTAAGCAGGTATATGTTGTTGGTTACTTTAAAGTTTTCTAAAATTAGTCTTTCTTTGAAGTGTACCGGCCAGTAGGTCGAGTGGTAAAGCGTTCGTCTCTGGAGTGGAAGGTCTGAGGTTCAAATTTTGGCCCGGTCAAATCAGATGCAGAATTGCCAACGCCTAGCAATCGCTGCAATATTTTTTCGAAAGGAGCTGGGTTGCCCGCAGTCGCATTGACGCGGAGATGGGCCCCGCAAACTCGTTGCACGTTTCCGCGTTGTACAGCGACTATTAAATGAAAAATTTGATTTGATGTATTAGACAAACTTTTGTTTCAAAATACTTCCTAAGTTCATTAAATTTTGTTTTTTTTAATGCGTCAAAGTTTGGTTTTGCAGTTAAAAATTATTTTTCGATTTATGTTTTGATTGTAGGACAGATTTGATGTGTTGGTTGGATATTGAGACATTCAAACGACTCCCACATCATGCGCATGAAAAACGAGACGAAAAAGCAAAAGAAATTCGCGAAAAATACATCAATAAAAAATACTTCTTTGGACCAAATAGTCCTGCCACCAAAGATGAGCAAAACCAGGTCAGAATATGCTCTATGATGTTGTCATGTACTGTACATAGAGTTAGGTTATTACACTCAGTTGCAATTTAAGGTCGTTTGAGACAAAGGTTATCATTTCAATTTTACTTATTGGCGGAATCCAATAGCAACCTGCGACAAAATTTACGGAATCGAATGCCATATGCACATCTGCATGCAAAATTTGAAATCATTGAAAGCTGCTTCAAAGTATTATTTGAGTATTTTAAATTCCAAATTTTTGCTATTTGAATTAATGCAGTTATAATGGTGACTGACATTTAATTATTCTGTAATTACTTTTTTATGCATGCAGAAATATTACGTATCCTTAATGATGTTGAAATAGAAGCTGAATTTGGGATAAATACTCGCTTTGAACATTTTTACGTAACACGACATTGTGGAAGCTCCTCACAATATCAGCATTTTATTTTGCTCTCCAAATGCATTGTCTATAAAAATAGCATCAACATGCACAGTTCTCAATAAACATCAATGTTTTGTGATCCTAATAAAGATATCAATAAAATGTCATTCGCGATAAGTTCGTTACCGTTGACAGAATATTCTTGTGCTGGTTAAACTTTGTATCTCTTTTTATTTTTTAAACTTTTCTTGCAATTTTAGGCAGTTAAAGCCGGTGGAGGTTGGGGCAAGACACTCAAAGAACGCCCTCCGACGGAACTTATCGTTGAAGCACAAAAATATGTAAAATCAAGAATTGATCGAAGATGGCTTCCTCTGTTTCTTGCAACCAAAGATTACCAGGTAAAATTTATGCTTTTAGTGAAGTAAATTTGTTTCAAGTTAGATAGACACTGCTAAATCAGAGTAAATTCTTAGCGTTAGCTGGTTTCGTAATTATCCGATAAATTATCATTTTTTGGATTGCAGAAAATGGAACAATTAGCAGTTTTACAAAATCAGTCAAAAGTATGTTAAAATCAACTACATTAATTTAATAACTAAATTTCAAGTAAAGAATCGATTTCGGTCTCAAATGACCATCGTCAGTGTCTGAAAAAAAGAGAAGCAGCATAGAAAATTAAAAACAATAAACGGAGGAAAAAGTAAACCAGTAAAACCATGTTCATTGTCAACCAACATCAAGGCAACGAAATAGTATGTTTTCAAACCACAAGACAATTGAAATTCAGATATGTATGCGAGCCAGTTATATACCCATAAACTAAAACCTAAAATTAGTATAAACAATCATATTTTCTGCTTCATAGTTTCTTTTTTGTGCAGTACACTATAGTACTTCTTTGACTAATGTTGTTGACCCTGTCACTTGTCACTATTTGTTCTACGACGTACTATAGTACGGCTTTGGTTTATGAACTTCATCCATTTCTCTTCGACGTCTCTATTGCACCAAAGTTTATAGCAGAAGTCGTTAAAGTTGTTTTTGTCCGTTTTTTGATTTTAATTTTTTAACCTCTTTTCTTTTTTTAGAAACTGAAAATGGTCCTTTGAAACCGAAATCGATTTTAGCATTGCTTGAAATTTAGTTATGAAATGTAGTTCATTTGACTTATTTTGACTAATTTTGGAATAATGCTAATTGTTCCACGTTCTTTGAAACGTATCCACAGATTCGTTTTCCGGTAACTCTTCTGTGTGGAACTCTGGATTCGATTTTTTGAAAGCGCTATCGGAAATTCTATGTTTTTGAATTGCGTTTTCGTACGAAATCGATCAGATTCCATAATACTACTAACATACATCAGCTCTGCGATATTTTTTCTAATTTCAACGGTAATATTAGACCATTATCACCGAGAACCAGCAGGAAACTACAACTGTAGAATAAAAAACCGTATAGCCAGCAGATGTTTAGTTTATGTATATATGCAGGATAGACAACGGCCCAGATCACAAATGTCAGATGTGGCTGAAGATGTGGTTTTACAAAAAAAGAAAAAGAGGGGAGAACCGTGGAAGGTAGGTTTTACTTTCATACTTATTTGTAGTAAAATCTATGAAATAATTTTGTAAATCTGTAATCCTCACGTCATTTTACAATGATAATGATCTTTTAGCAAAAGAAAGTTTTAATGCCATCATAAATTATAATCCATCATTATAATTTATCTGGTATCAACACCATCATGTTCAGAAAAAAGTTTTAGTATATTACTGAATGCAAATTACATTTGATGGTTGCAAACATCAAATTGATGTTGACCAAACTTGTCACAAATTATCGCTTTTGACAACATTATCGTCCGATCATGAGATTATGCTGTGCTGTAGGGTGAAATTGTTCTTAATAGCCATTATTGTAAAAGTTAAATTTTTGTACTGGAAAAGCTGGTTTTGATTTTAGTTGCTTGACAATCGTTGGCAATCCTCTTCTCGTGAATTAATGGAATTCAGAAAAGCTTTAAGCAATCCGATGACTGCTGGTCAATTTCGCCGCTATGTGTCGCTAAAAGGCGAATTTTTGGAAAATGATGTGCTGTTCTGGTTGGAAGTTCAAAAATACAAGGTGAGGCCCTAAAACATTTTTGCATAGCTTAACCATTAAAAAAGAAAATAAATTTAATCACTCGGTAAAGGTTTTGATGGGCTGGAACTAATATTTCTGGTTAATAAATGTGCACCTTTTTTTCAGCCTAAATCAATCTGTTTAAGCTTGGTTCAACCACACTATAAGCTGCATTAAGTACTCTGGTATTTTGAACCATTCCGAAAGAGCTTGTGTCTCAGACTTTTTCTCCGGATGTTTTTGGACGAAAAATGACAAGAGTGTGCGGTCCCTTACAGCATACCTTGTGGTCGTGGCAAACAAAATTCCAATTATCTATTAAACTTTTTTAGGTTATATTCATTCAAAACAATTACGAGCTAGGTTTCTAAGTGAAACACAAATTGCTGTAAGTTTATTACTTTTGGCTGCTTTTTCACCAACAGTGAGATTGAACTCCTACAATTTTTATAGCTAATTATTGTACCTTGCAGTACATGGTACTCTGTTTTGATCCTATAAAGCCTAACGAAATAATTGAGTAGTTGATGAGTTATTTGATGACCCGGTCCGTCAGCAAAGAAAGAATTCGATTTGCAAACTTATTGATTTTTCTTAAGCTACTGTAGCGCCACACTCCAACATAGCCACAAGTGAAAGTAGAATGAGATACATCGATTCTGAAGTTAAGCTGCTGGAGAGTAGCTAATTAAGGACGCTAATTAGTTTATTAGGAGGCGGGATTAACAGTAAGTCGTTTTTTCGCAGAAAAATGGCTTTGAAGTTGAACCATGACCCTGAATTCTGGACTGAAGAATGGTGATACCATGAAACCCGCATGTGCCTATGAAATATTCAATTTATATTTTTTAGGATTTCTGTCACATTCACAATGATTCTTCGTCAATTGAAAGCAAAGTATTGTCGATAATAAACTGTTTCATCAACTCTCATATCCCCCCTGCACTGCAAATTGATATCTCAAACGAAATGGCAGAGAAATTAATGGAAAAAAGAAAAGAACTTGGGCCGTACGTATTTAGGGAAGCTCAGGTAAATGATTATGACTGCATTAAAATAAACTAAGTTTATAGAAAAAGCTATTGAAAAAAATTAAGTATTCTGTAATGTTTAGCATAATTTGAATTTCCGTTTTATTTGTTGTTGTGTTAATTTTCTATTAAATTTTTGTATTTATTTGTTTTAATGTATTTATTTATTTATTTACCTCTTTAAATTTTTTGATTATTTATTATTGTTTACTTTTTATCAATTTATTAAAATTATTTTAATGATTTGAATTAATATTATTTTTATTTTAGTTGACGGTATTTCGAGTTTTATTTCCTCATTGGAGCAGTTTTTGCGAGTTCCGGAAAAGTTTGAGTGACGAAAAACTCACAACCACTTTGGAAAGACAAAGAAGAAAAAAGCTAGAAAGAATGAAGCAGCAAATGAAGGAACAAGAAAAAGAAGAAGCAAGAAGGGTACAAGCAAAAATTTTGTACTGTTGGACTGTTTACTGTAGAGAAAAAGAATCAAGGCATAATGTTTTCAGAAGTTTTATTAGAATCACAACAAATAAAATTATATATAACTTAATTGATAAAGATGAATTACAACGATATGAATATTGAACAAAAAAACTTTGAAAACGAGTTGTTATAGAAATTCCTTTTCAAATAATGCCAAATACTGAATGGGTACAATAATGAGTCGAATGATGAAATACTATACAATAATGGACTTCACCATGAACCAAACCCTCAGTAGGCTTAAAGCTTTACCAGTGCAAGCAAAAAATCAATAATGCTAATTGGAGCAGGCTAAAATTATATTAATCAATTAGTTGCATTTTCATTCTCCACTAACGAAACAGTGATGTTGGCGTTACTTTTACAGCTTGAACTGATCTGACCAAAACCGTGGATAGTGCGTCTGCTACTGAAACGGTTAGCTTCTCAATGAAACAGTCCAATACCCGATAGGGTAAAAGCAAAAGCTAGAGTAAAAGCCTTAAAATTAGTAATCACAGCTTTCCTGCTTGACGTTTAGCAATAAAAGGACTGTGTGAAGCTCCCACTGAGTGTGGCGAATAGGTGGGCAGGTGACAGCTTGACTCGAAGACCGAAAGATCTCTGTGTTCTCTTCTGGCCAGGAAAACTCGGCAAATAAAAACGTAATAATTGCAATTACAATTTTCGTACCAAGCCCTTCTTCTTTATAATAGGAGTTGACAATATTCCTAGCAATCCAGTTGATGTTTCACATTTACTTCAATTTGGTGGTTGCTCAAAGCCAATAACAAATATAGGTAATTTTCTGGTGAAGTGCCAGATTTAAGGACGCGACAACGTGACAATTAAGGCACGTTAAGAACTTAGATCGCGAAACCAGGGCAATCATAAAATCGATACTTAATCTTCTTAGACATGCTGACGATTGCATGCACACAACGACTTGAAAACATAATTACCAGCGGCGTAACTGCCGGAGGGCATTTGTACCCCCTCTGTGATGTGAGCCTCCCAGATCAACGAATTTCTGGAAAAAAGTCTTTATCCGACAGAAACAAAACACCGAATTTTGGTGGAGACCTTTTGTTTGGTCTTGACTTTTTCAACTAAATTCTGACCAATAAAGAGCCTCACAGTTTGCCCCCCCCCATGCACAAACTTCTTGTGACGCCATTGGTCATTACATTTAGGAAGAGTTAAAAGCTGCAAAAGAAGCGGAGACTTTTGATCTTCCAGACGTGGGATCTTTAAAAGGGAGTGATATTGGCGAAAGTTTATTCGCTTCCAACAAGATTCAAGTATCGTGGTCATATGGAAAATATGTGGAAAATTTAGACAAGCAGCGAATGCTGCTTCTCATGGAGAATGAAGTGAAAGGAAGAGTACCCCTTGAAGCTCTCCCACAACCTGATTACGGTAATTTTTTTATTCCAAATAAGCAATCAAGTATATCTTTGCTCTTCACACCGGCAATATCAAACTAAAATAAACCACAATGTATAATTTCCGTATGCAGTAAACGCTAAAAAGCCTAACACGTTTTGTCACTTATAGGCTACGCGCTACGGGCCTGTTGGTAAAACAAAACACAAAAATAATATTAGTAATGTTCCACGAGGCTAATGTGTGTTATGTCAATATTATGCGCCTTTATTGAAAGCTTAAAATTGGATAGTTTAGCATTTGAATCTTTCATGATCAAATAATAAAAGCAAAAGTTCATTTAAGAGTTATTAGTTTCGATCAGCCACACAACGGGTGTTGACAAACACCTGAAAAGGTTTGATATGGAGAGATTGATTGATACATTTTTATTGTTACGAGAAAGCAATATCTTTGGATTTATTATTGGAAAAATATCCCATACAAAGTAACCAAGGTTAGATCATAAAAATGCTCATTAATAAAAATTGATTTGTACTATGCCAATACGGCTTAAGTACGGTTATACACTTCTATGGCAGTCGTGATTGAATGGTGTGGGCTCAGTTCCC
>CAWYPQ010000435.1:0-42853 GCA_963965965.1 Trididemnum nubilum
GTTTTTAGGCTTTTGTTGTTGATGGTTTCCTGTTTCTTTGCGGGTGTATTTTCACCGCAAAAATGGGTTTATATGCTCTGATCTTAATTTCGTAATTGATTATGTATACTTTTTTGTCAGCTAACTTCGTCTCAGTGGATTAAAGTTACTTACCGGCAGGGCAAAGGGAAGGTGTTTGCTTTCTTCTAAGCTCATTGTTTTAGGGATTTCCAATCCAAACTCAGAGTAAAACGATATCCACACTTGAATCTCAAATGCGATACCAGTTGTTTCTTGTTTTTAGAATGATATATCTTATGAACATGATAAATGCTAAAAAATGTTCGATTGTGGATTGCACTCGAATACTGAAAGTAATCTAGAGATTTACTTTGATTCACCAGTTTCTTTTATCACTTGTTAATAATGGAGCAGACTGACACATTTGTTTTGGTCTATACGCTTGGAATAAAAGTGCAAGAGTGCATGCATAGCTGTAGTTTGTTTTTCTAAATTGCAGCTAGCTTCAGGACGTTGTAAGTTAGCAAGCAGGACATGTCGATTTTTGGGTTTATTAGAGCAAAAAAAAAAAACGCTCGCTAGCTTACCATTATACGCCAAGTGGTGTTAAGTTAGTTAAATTTATGGCTGGATTTACATTGCGCGGGGGTCCTTGGCGCTTTTGGGATTTTTGCTGCACTTTCATGCCAAATGTGGAAGGTCTTCCATTCAAGCGCGGGACTCATGGCACTTTGCCATTTTTTTATATTTTAGATTCGGCACTGGTCTGTAACACTTATGATTTAACCAGATCATTTAGTGATAACTTGTAAAAGAATTTAAATCAAATCAAATCTTTCATCATACTCGCTGCATTATGCCAAAGCGTGTAACGAGTTGGCGGGGCCAATTTCCTCGTCATTGCGCCTGGGCAACATAGCTTTATTCGAAGAAATGTTGCCGCGGTGGCCAGCCATTGGCAACACTGTGCCCAATTTGACCGGCCCAAGATTTGAACCTCCGACCTACCGCTCCAGAGACAAACCAGTCACCCCTCGACCAACTGGCCGGATTTGATTTGTAAAGGTGTTAAAGCTCATAATTCGTTAATTTATTGAATAGGAACTTGGCTATTGTAATGTTATATTCATCATTATGTTCAGTCACCGGTTAACTTTTATGGCGATTACAATGAGGATGGAAACAACAATCAAGATGGAGATGATGATAATCAACAAAACCCAATCGACTTGATTGAGGAACTTCAAGAACTTAGAGAGAAGATATAACCGATCTCCTTGAAGGACAAGCATATCAGCAAACAGAGATTGAATTTCTCAGATTAACCTTCGATCAACAAAGCGATGGATTTCAGGATGATTTGAACCAACAAGAAGACGAATTCACTGATCTACTCGAACGAGTAATTCAGCAACTGCAAAATGAAAATAAAAATCTAAGCGATCAGCTTTCTACGAGATATCAAACTTTCTACGAAGAACTTGAACAGCAAGAAGACAGCTTCAACAACCTAATTCAAGACCAAGCTAAACAACAGCAGGATGACAAAGAAACGTTGATTGGAGAATTAGCTCATCAATATGACAAGATAGCAGAAAAACTTGATGACACAAAATCAAATTTCACCCAACTTCTTCATGAACAAGCCCAACAACAACAAAACGAACTGAATGAACTACTAATTCAACAACATCAAAACTTTACCAGGAAGCTTGAACACCAAGAAGCATTATACGATCGACTCCTCCAACTAAAAGAAAATAGCACTCAACAATCGATTGAGGAAATTCGGGCCAAGCTTAATGAACAAGAAGAAGAATGCAAAAATTTGATTGACGAACAAGCTCAAAAGCAAGAAAACGATGTTGCAGCAATTAACCAAAAATTGGAGAATATAACCAACAGTAAGTAGGCCTATACTATGTACACACATAATAAATAATGGGTTGCTTATAGTCTGAGTAAAATCGTAATGACAGCCAATGTAGCATGATATTATTATGGATACTAAACAGCTCTTTTAAGCGTCTAAGTTGTGCCTACAAATAGATACCGGTGGTGGAACTAGTAAAAAAAAGCTTGTAAACGTATGCTGGCTAAATTTTGGTTTTGTAATTCAAATTACGCTGCAATCAAATGAAACATGAATTTACAATAGAAACGGATCAAACAAAACTTCAGAAATGTCACAAAGTAGATCCAAACAGAAACTTTTGAATTATGGCTATGGAGAAACGAGAGGTTTTGTTTGCTACGATTTGATACTATGAAGGGAGATTGTCAAAAAAATCAAACCTTTCATTTATACTCGCTGTAATACGCCGAAGAGTGGTACAGGTTAGCGGAGTCCATCTTCATGTCATGGCACCTGCGAGCAACACAGCTCCTTTCAAAGAAATGTTGCAACTCTGGCGAGTCGTAAGCAACACCGAGTCCGATTTAACCGGCTCAAAATTTGAACCACGTATTTTCCGCAGCAGCAGAAACGAATGCGTTACCGCTCGACCAACTGCCGAGCCTGTAAGATTGTTATCCAGTCAAACACATTGCGTAGTTACGAGCATTGTAAAGCGCAATGAAGTAAGATAAAGATATTAAATCTTGGCTCTGCAATATTTTGCTTCTTAGGAAAAGCCGTTTTCGTGTTTAACTTTATGATCGTTTAATGCATATCACAGCCAGTGATTAAGTTTATTTTTTAAAAATAGTTATTTTTTCTTTCTAGCTCAACAGCAACTTCTGAAAATATACGATGAGCTTAATTGTCTTAACAAAGAAGGTGAATTTAAAATGTCTTATTTGGCTTTTTTCATGTTAAATTGTATAATATTAATTTTTGCTACTATTAAAGAATTACAATTTTTTTTATCTTTCTACTCGTAGCCTAAAATGCATGGCTATTTGCAGTACCAATGTTTATGAGGTGAACGTAGCTACGGAATAACTTTCATCCACATTTTTCCACCGAAGCTTTTTGATGAAATGTTGCTATACTTGTTTCTTGTTTTTTTTTTTTGTAATAATGCGCACGAAAATTTGAAATTTAAATGAGTAGCAGAATCAATTCGCTTACTGAGAACAAAAGCGTTTGGTTTACAGGTTTGGTCTTTCTTAACGCATAACTTATCTATTATTTGCATCGGAAACTCATATTATAACCTTCTCGCTTGTCTACTGTCTAGATTTTAGTTGTCGTTTGATTTGTTCTCGTATAATTGGCTCTTTGAATTACTTTAATCTTAAACAAAAGTGCCAGCAAATTATAGACTTAAGTTGATTAGTTTTAAAAAAAAACTAAAAAACCAACCTCAATATTATTTAGAAAAGCTAGTTTTTATTTTTTTAGCGATAACATCGATTTCGAACTTAGCGGCTCATTATCAATTATCTTATTCAAATAGAATCATTGAAATTAAAGGCGGTGAATCATCCAGCCAATTCCGGTGGTTTACAATAGCTAAAATTGAACTATAATTTTTGATATTTTGTGTTTTAATTTTGGGACTGCGGTTGCAAAGATATTCAACAAATACAAAAAGATGTCCCCCCGAAAAAAGTTTTTGGAAACTCTGAGTTTTGTTCTTCCCGCAAAACCACAGTAGGCCTAATGGTTTAGAGAACTGTGGTAGGCCTAATAGTTTAGAGATAGTTTATTTCTTAATAGTTTAGGCCGAACTATTTCTAAACTATTAGGCCTAATAGTCTAAAGATAGTTCGGCCTAATAGTTTATTAAAATTACAGTAGGCCTAATAGTTTAGAGAACTGTGGTTTTGGCGGGAACAACAAAACTCAGAGTTTCCAAAAACTTTTTTCGGGGGACATCTTTTTGTATTTGTTGAATATCTTTGCAAATGCAAGCCCAAAATCAAAACAAAAAATATCAAAAATCATAGTTCAATTTTAGCTATTGTAAACCACCGGAATTGGCTGGATGATTCACCGCCTTTAATGTCCTGTTTACACGACAATTAAGCTATCACTTCATTTTTCATCTTCTTTTTTTTATGGTATAGAAACCATACTTCAGCATAGAAATCGTTTATTTTAAAAGGTTTACTATCTTTTTGTACACACGGTGGGATGAACATGAAAACCTACAATAGGAATCGTAAGGTGGTCAAAGTTATAAGTGATCCTCTTTCTACGGTGAAAGTTTTTATTCTTTGTTTATATTTTATTATAGCTGAAGACGGATGGTTTAGTGCAGCAAACACTGGGCACTGTTTGCAATATCAGAAAACCGAGACAACTCAAAATTGGAATGCAAGCAGAGCCTTGTGCCAACAGAAAGGAGCAGATTTGGCTCATATTGGAATCAGGGATCCCAATGCATGGCGGTAAAAATATTTCTGTATAACAACTAATGTCTTTTGGCACCAAAAGTAAAAAGTTCTCAAATGCTGTTGAGAATGTTTTGCTAAACCAGAGGTTTAACGTATCTGCACAATGATGAGTAGTTTCAGCTTGCTGTGCTTTCGGTATAAGGCTGACTGGTGATTTTTCGAATTTTCTCTATGAATTAATCAAATGCAGCAGTCCGCCGCTTTATTTTTGTTAAATTACTCGAAAATTACGCACAGAACTGAGCATTTTGAACAACGCTGTTGATGCAGCGTTTTATCTCTCATCAGCAACTCTCAGCACAACAAACCAAGAGTATTCTCCAGCTACCTCTCGGCCAAACCAGACATATCCTGGTGGCTTGTAGAGTGGCAAAAGATGTAGAGGATATAATCGATTTTTCTCTTGTGGTACTTCACAAAAGAACAAGTGAAAAACCGAAAGATCTTGTATCAAGGACAGCCATGAGCTATTCTTATTACAAAGGCTCCCTCTCTGCGTGACCAAGGAAATCGAAACTGAAAAGCTTGACGTCCTTCGTGGCGGACACCCGAAAAGTCAGAACGACTTCCACTAGCAGTTATGCGGTAATTTCAACCACCAACTCTGCAGCCGCAAGCAGCTTGAGTCAATTAAGGAAAGAGGACGACGTCAAAATCAACCACGAAGGACGTCAAGTTTTTTCAATTACTCGAGAAGTTCGTGGTATAGTTCAAAGTTAGCTCTAAATCTCTGACTGCTAATGATCAAGCTTAGGATTAGCGTTGATAAAAACTGTAGATGAAACTGCTTTTTTACTCTATATATAAAGGCAAAATGAAGACTTATATCTAACAAAGCTTTACTTGTGAACTTTCTGTCAAGAATGTAAAAAATGAAGTTCTTCAAGTACCTAGTAGCTAAATTTAATTCGAATCAAACAACTGTTTTACAGTCGGACCCACTGATTGCCTCTGCACAATATTTACTTTTTATTTTCTAATTTAAAGGGTGAAAAAAAGATTTAAAAAAAATTCACAGAGATAGTGAATTCCTAGGAAATTTATTCGAAAACTTATATACAGGCTTTCTAAAACAAAAATTTACTTCATAATCATAGTGAAAAAACATCAACATAATTACAATTTAGTTAGGTTTTGTTAGCCCTTTGCTAGACGAAAGGGTAACTTTGGATAAAAGTTACTAATAACTAAAGCATATGTGCAATGCATACTCCTACAGTATTGTACATCAGAGCGATATCGCAACAACTCGTATACTGACTTGATCTGCTGTACTTGTACCGGACAACTGCACAAAGGGTCTGTCAATCTTACTGTAAAGTTTGCTCTTTCATATTTAGCTTGATTGAATGCGTAAGTTAAAAAAGCGGAAGTTCAACGAGAATGGAACGGAACAGCTAAAGCTCAATAAAACTTAGACACATCCAAAATGTTTTTTGGTTCAGTTGAACCCAAATTTTATACTCTTTTGCGATCCAAAATATTTTTGAATTTAGCACAATTTACGATGAGACTATCGGTGGGGATAATGTATGGATTGGATTGAATGATATCGAGCAAGAAGGTACATTCAAGTGGCTTGACGGAGAGCTTTCAACACCAGAAAACACCTTTTGGGCGAGTTCAGAACCAAACAATTCTGGTGATGAAGACTGCACTCATATTTATAATGGTGGTTATTGGAACGATCGGTTTTGCTCATACACAGCTTATGGTCTATGCGAAAAACCGCTATAAAAATATTTTTGATTTACCGTCTTGATAAAAATGATAACTTTAATGATTTTAGAAGTTAATTTGTGTACAGAAGTTGAGCATTACGTTGTTCAAAGTTCTCATTTAATGAAATTAAAGTGCGTATAACAAGCTATTTCGATTGTGGGTTACAGCTTTCTATGGAGGGAAATGTCGAAATATATGATAGTAGTCTTCCACTGCAGCTCTAGGTTCGAGATTTTGATTATTTTTGAATTCGTTGTATAAACAAAACTTTTTGGGTTGCTTTATTTCGAAAATTTCAGTTGGTATTTTTAGGTGAACAAAGTTTGAAAACTCTGCGAATAAAGTGGCTATCAGTGTATGAAAACTTATCATTTGATTATGCCTGTTGTTACTTCAAATTATTTTTTGCCGCATTATTTCATTGACTTCAGAAGAATTTTAATAATTGCCTGCAATAGTAAAGTATGTTAGTCACGAATTTTTTGTAAGCAGTAATAGAAATTATAACTTATGCGAAGCAAAATATGGTTTGTGTCGTTACTGAGTAATAGGTTTAAAAAACTACAGTACTGAAATTGCAGTAATGTTGCAGATTTGAATAATTACACAACTCCAAATTGAGGCGCAACGGAATCACACGCTGGCCGCATAAGCATAATAATACTACGATACGACAACGCGCTCGTCCATTATACAGCATACAACAACGGTAGGCAGACTGCGGCTCACGGATGTAAATTTTGTGGCTCTTGTATTGAATCGTAATATTACAAAAAAATTACGATTATACTTTATAAACGTGTTATCTCGTGTTTAAAATTGTTTTCGTTTATGGATGTATTTTAGAGTGACAAAACAAGTACATGTTTTCATAGCGCTGTCAACCAAGGTTATACCAATTGGAATGACAAATTGCAGTATAAGCACTTCAAAGTATAAAGGTAGAACCATTTTTCTGGAGTTGTAAAACACTTTAAAGAGCGCAGTCAAGTGTAAATGTTGCCTTACAGGGCATCAATCCTTGTGTTTTTAGTAGCGTCGCCAGGGAGGGCTGCAGCCCCCTTCCCAAATTGGCCAGTACACCAAAATGCAGAATAAGTGAAATACCACGTTTTAGCACTTCTAAGACTGTTTTTTTTTTGTAATAGATTGGACTAAAAAGTAATTTTAAATATCTTTTAAAACATATATTCCGGGGGGGAGGGGGGCAAGTTTGTCAAAAATAAAAACTCACAAATCAATAAAAACTTTGAAAAATGGCCAAAAATAAGCAACCAAATTTGATCGCTAGTGTAAAAATGCTGAACATAGGTTTCATCAACAAATATATTATAAACTCAGGAAGGGGGCTATTCAGTACAGAGTTCTAACTCGGGCCGGGCTTTTCGGATCGGTTTCGGGCTTAAAGTTGACAAAAATTTTGGGCTTTAATTCGGGCCTGAGACGTGCTCTTTGTCTTAGGTGTACAAAAATACAAAGTAACTTGGCAACATTGCTAAAATTTTCAGACCTAACTTAACTTTCGGTTTTTTTGGGGCATGATTTGGGCTTCAAAGTAGTTTTCGGGTGCGGGCCGGGTTCGTGCTTATATTTTCGGGTTTAAGCCGGGCTCGGGCCTGAACTAGTCGGCCCGTTTACAACTCTGATTCAGTCATAGTTAGTTACCAATCACTTCTCTCAAATATTTTTCCATTAAACCCCCCAATAACCATTCTCTATAAATATAAACTCTATTCTGTGCGAGTTTTATTAAACTATATTATCCAGAGGTGGAGTCCTCGAGGACACATTTTCAAGTCCTTGGCCTTGGCCTCGAAGGTCAAGCCTTGGCCTTAAAGCCTTAGGTCCTCGAAAATTGCCGTCCTCGGCTCCAGGACAGCTCTATTTTTTTAACCGTTGAAATTTTGAAATTTTCAATTACAATTCAGTTAAAACACCAAAAACCTCGCGGAAAATTTGCGAACACCTTTTTTGTTTTTCTCAATTGGAGCCTTGACGTAGCTAGGGGCCCCTCTCCAATCGAAATTTCGCCAATGACAAAAATGTGACAAAAAAGCCTACTGTTTCTTCAATTTCAGTTTCTTTTTAGCATTTTTCGCTTACAACAGTAACTAACAACATTATTGAAGACCAGAAGCCCTGGGCCCCCCTCAATTCAATTTTTGCCAACCAATTTAAATTTATAACCCGGACAAAGTTAAGGGTTTTTGTCCTAAAACTTGCTACCTAGGCCCTCATGTAACCTTTTTATGAACGTAATGCAATAACCAGAGCCGGATTTATTCTGTGGCAGTGCTAGGGCCCCGCGCTTAGATGGTGAGACTTTTTTTGATCTTCACCTATATTTGGCAGAAAGATCTTGCGAAAATCCCCAAAGTGCCAGGGGCCCAGTGCGATGTAAATTCGGCCCGGCAATAACATGGTTAGTAGGCGTAACCATCTATTGTACCATTTTTCGATAACAATTCAGTGATTCACTTCCACCTCGCCAGTTTTTACGCACAAAATACTTTAAAAAAATTAGCTATGGAAAATGCTGATTGAACAAATCATTGAACTTCAATTGAGGGGGCCTGGGCCGTGGCCACCGAAACAACAAGGCCTCACGCATGGTTTGTGACGTCACTACAAGTAGTCCGATTGATTGTCCTACTTTTCTGCGCTGTTGTTTTGTTAGCTAACAAAAGTGCGAAATCGCGAGGACTTGCATTTGTTTGTGAAGCACAGTTACATGCGTTTCACTGAAAGAGTGACAGTTCAGCAATAAGTACTTTTGCTCAGTTGCACTATTCAGTTAAGAAATATGGTGTTAACGTTTACAGTATTTTGCAGTATAATTTAGTACTTAGTATTTTAAGAAATTACCCAAATATTACCACTACTAACTTGATTAGTACCAGCGTATAAATTATTCACAGTGTATTTTAGTATGAGTTCTTAGTAAAAACAACCACTAAAACTATAAAAAGACAAAGTACCAGGTCAAAGGACAATGCAGCGAACAATATTTTTAAAAGTAATTTCAAGCACACTGAAATAATTACGGTTACAGAACCGCAAAAATTATGAAGCCATGATTGTGTAAAAGTTTCCAATTAGATCATGCTCAGTTATATTGTGTTGTGTTAAGTTGCAAATGATAAGTAAGCCTATCATCTTTACCTTGCATCAGCATGCATGCAAGCTATTAAATGTATGAGTTAGGACAAGAATAGTTAGCAAATGTTGTTGAACTGAGTTCTTTGCTAGTTTAATACTGGTTTTGTTTTAAATTTACTACTGTGGTTGTCGCAGGACAAAATTTTAATTTATGCAATTAAAATCTGTTAACCTACTTTTACTTTGAATATTTTGGTACCTTCCGCAGTGAAGCCTTATAGATGTAGTGTACCCAACTGCAAAGGAAATTATGATACAGGTCCCAAAGTAGCCGTTTTCGGATTCCCTGAAGAAACCGATTTAAAGAAAAAATGGATACATTCTATCAAAAGAAAAGATTTTATTCCATCCAAAAATAGCAAAGTAAGTTTAACAAGTGTTCAAGACTACTATTGGCTGTTTCATTACTTGCTGAAGTACGGTAGATAATTTTTCGATGCCACTTAAAGTTGGTGCAACATACTATACGGAAAATATTGTTTTGGAAGTTAATTGTGTACATACACTACGAAGAAATATCAAGCTTTGATTAGATTTTTGTCGCGTATGATAATTAAATATTTTGCTCATAACCTGAAAACTTGTGTTATGATGTGTTACAGAGGGTTGTTCTATAAATTAAATGGCCTAGTTTAGGTTTATTTCGATCACACGCCCTGCGATTTTTGCTGCTAGTATATTAATATTCTACTTGTATTTCTAGGTGTGCGAACTTCATTTTCATCCTCACGAAATTTTGCGTACAACTTCAACATTTGATGAAAAAAATGGAAAAACAGTAAAGTAAACATCTTCATCTAACTTTCTTCCCATTCCAATTGCTATTACGGAAGAAGACATTAGTTCTGCCAGCGACACCATTCCCGTGATTGCCTACATTGGCGGTTAAGGTGCGTTTAGACTGGACGCGAAGCAACGCCAAGCGAAGGTTGGCGACCTTCGCGAGTGGTCGATTACGTCACTCGCGAAGGTTGCCAACCTTCGCGAGTCTTCGCGAGTGGTTGCTAATCTTCGCTACTGGTCGCTTCATAGGCTAATTTTAACAACTTACTTTTAAAATGTATTCAATGAGCAGAAAGCTTTGTGTAGTTTATTATTGAAGCGCTATTATAGTAATCACAGGTTCTGTTTCGCCATAGCGCGCTGGAATTACCGGTAAAACGAAGATTGAGTTTATATTATGTTATCACGCTATAACCGTGAAGAAGAGTCTAGAGTAATAGCTCAGGTAACAAAATCTTGAGAAAAAAATTTGTAAAGTTTAAGTGAAAAACGAAGTACAGTTGATCGAATTTGGAAATGAAAAGACAAGTCATTTCTTCAAAAACGTAGTAGTACTTGGCCTATTTACTAGCTATCAGTGATTTGTTTAGATCCTTCTTCTGAAAACTTGCCCTAATCTGTTTTGACGATGACAGTTCTGGGTTTTAATGCAGAAACGCAAAAAGCTGAAAGCAGATGTCAAAAGTTCTCTTTAGGTGTTTACTCAGTTAACAAATCCTTAAACGCTTTCACCATCCATGTCTCATTATGGTAGTGGTAGATCTACCGGTATCTTGTAGAGTATAAACCAATAGGCTAGTCTTCAGGTTCATTTAAATCATTAACTATGTTGTTTTTTTGATGTGATTTTTCTTTTTCAGGCAAGCATGTTATGATACCTGTAGTAAGCTTAAACATTTGTTTGTATGTGTTATTTAGTGCTGTTTATGAAGACTCCCAATGTTAACTCTATGAGTGAAACTGAAAGCTGGATTTGTCATCAGTTATGTAGTGGATTTTTTGCTTATTGTGCAATGGATTGCTGTGTTGATTTGCTGGAGAAAGCAAAAAAACATGTAGCAGTTTTTGCATGATTTGACACTATCATCGAAGGACAAGAATTTAGCACAGTGATACTTGATACCAGCAGTTGCTTTGAGGAAAAGTCAGCCTCTAAAACTAAGTTTGGTGTTTTATTCGCTAGCGGAGCGCTTATCGATGTTTAGTGCGAAGTTAAATGCTATCAAGAGCATTTTATTTGTTTGCATTTTCTTGTGGTACCAGTAGGCTACGTTGAGACGGTTGCGTTTACCTCAAAGAGCTTCGCTTTAAACCACCGTTTGTAAGATACAGACAAATTTAAAGCAGTAAGATCAAGCCCCCTCTAAGCAAGTTTTTGGTTATGCCCCTGATAAAAAAAAGATTTAGATTTTTTCATTTCAAAATTGTTACTCAAGCATCTGAATAAAAGTGTTGTTAGTTCTCACATTTTTATGTAACTGACGCTTCCTTCCCCAGTCCAATTATTTTTATTATAAATGCTGTATCAAGTTTTTTGTTTAGTTTAGAGAATGGAACAATAGTAATGAACTTGCTTGGCGGGTACTTCTCTACCAATAATAGTAACCTCAGCAAAAAAACAGAACTCACCTTCTACTGGTTAGATATATATTGGCTTTCTAGTTCATCTAAATACACTGACTGCAATTGCAATGATTGAACTTCAGACTTAAAATTGTTTACTTTGTCACTTTATTCACCATGTAAAGCAGTAAAAATTATAAGAGACAGTAAAAATGTTTTGAAATTCACAAACAACTAAATTCAGATATTACACAAAGATACAGTAAATGAACATTTAACACACTTGACATTTCTATTTTCATCAATTAGGACTGGAGTGAAAAATCACTACCAGACTACAATATTCATAATTATAAAACTTGGGGTAGTCCAAAACCATTGCTTCCAGTTCAACTTGATCACGGTCACAAACCTTCAGAAACAAGAAGACTTTTAAGAGGACATTCAGAAGAAAAAATTCCATGTTTGTAGCTATTCAAAGAAGTGACTACTAATTAGGCCAATCCAAATGTTCATAGGAATTTTTCGATTCTTTGTATCTATCTAGCTCTTGTATGTAGCAGTGTAGCTTGAAACCAATTCTAAATACAGTTCTTTTCACCAAGTTGGCTTGGTCAAAAAGGCAGTGAAAAAACTTTTGCGAGTTTTCCAGTACTCAAGGAATTGTTCAATTATGGTTACTTTTAAAACAACAAGCTAACAAACAATGGATAAAAACACTATCAACTCACTCAAAACTAGCCTGTTGGTGGGTTGTTTTATATTCTGAAAAAAAAAACATCATGTTAGTTTAAGTTTACTTTAAGACAAAAAAGCAAAAGCTGCTCAGCCAAAAGAACTACTGGACTGGTCTTCTGCTATGCTGCACTGAATAAAAAGTTTTGGTTTAAAAGCTAGATGTCGTGGGGCTAGGCCTACTGCTTTGCTGCATTCATTATAATGAAGCTTTGAGATCCAGCATAGCTATGAAAAATCACTCTAGGATTTACAGCCTTAGCTGTCTAGATCCAAATTAACTTGGCTAGCCTAGGGCTATCGCGAATCTAACTTTGCCAACAACCTAGGCCTACTCTTTGTACTGATAAATAGGCGCTAAACCATACAAATGAACTATTTATACAGGGTGACCCAAAAAAAACAGAACCCATAAAAATTTTATTAATTCCTACAAAGATCCAGTAAACTTAAAACACTTTGCAGGTTTTAAACTTCAGTCTGTGTATAGTCATTCCCCAAAGTTTCAGTCATTGATGTCCCTT
The DNA here is from genome assembly GCA_963965965.1 of Trididemnum nubilum. Lineage (NCBI taxonomy): Eukaryota > Metazoa > Chordata > Ascidiacea > Aplousobranchia > Didemnidae > Trididemnum > Trididemnum nubilum. The sequence goes on from CAWYPQ010000435.1 coordinate 12,831, forward strand.
TGCATAAAAGTCATGTTCTTTCCAAAATATGTTCCAAATGGCCTCCACAGCGTTGGAGGCAAACTTGCATACGTCGGGCAAAATTGTCAATTACTCTAACGCATTCTTCTTTGGGTATTTCAATAATTTTGCCTGTGATTGCTGCCTTTAATTCACCAATCGTTTGAGGATGCGTTAGAGTAATTGACAATTTTGCCCGACGTATGCAAGTTTGCCTCCAAAGAAGAATGCGTTAGAGTAATTGACAATTTTGCCCGACGTATGCAAGTTTGCCTCCAACGCTGTGGAGGCCATTTGGAACATATTTTGGAAAGAACATGACTTTTATGCAAAGGGACATCAATGACTGAAACTTTGGGGAATGACTATACACAGACTGAAGTTTAAAACCTGCAAAGTGTTTTAAGTTTACTGGATCTTTGTAGGAATTAATAAAATTTTTATGGGTTCTGTTTTTTTTGGGTCACCCTGTATTATTTTCTAGCAAACTGCGATCGTAAAAATCAAATCAGTGAATTAGTTGGTTATCTTACTACCAGAGGTGGAGTCCTCGAGGACGTCCTTGGCCTCGAGGACACATTTTGAAGTCCTTGGCCTTGGCCTCGAGGCCTCAAGTCCTCGAAAATTGGCCTGTCCTCGGCTCGAGGACAGCAGTATTTTTTGAATTGTTAAAATTTTGTGGAGCGCTTGAAAAATTTTTCAGAAAACGTTTTTTTGTGGAGATCGCTCGAAAAATTGTTGTGAAGACCTTTTTTTTTTTTTTTTGAGATCGCCTGAAAAATTTTTGTGAAGACCTTTTTTTTTGGAGAGCACTTGCGCTTGTGTCCTTGGTCCTTGGCCTTGGCCTCGAGCATTCCTGTCCTTGGCCTCGAGAGTGTCTGTCCTCGGAAAGGCTGTCCTTGGCCTCGGATTTTTTTTGTGTCCTTGGCCTTGGCCTTAGCCTCGAGCCTTGTGTCCTCGACTCCACCTCTGCTTACTACAGCCTGCAAGCAAGCGCTGTTGCGCAACTGCTCGCGAAGGTTGCGAGCGGTCGCAACCTTTCGCGAGCTGTCGATGACGTCAAATTTTGGTTGCTTTGCGTCGCTTCGCGTTGCTTCGCGTCCAGTCTAAACGCACCCTTATTGTTGTGATTCCATGAACAAAAAATTAAAGTGCGAGGAGTGTAAACTGCGCATAGTCTCCAGCGATGTGGATGATACCAGCTTCGACTATTCTTTGATCAAAGGCATAAGTAGTGGAAATCTTTTACATCCTAATGCTGACATTTTGCACATAGGACTCATAAGCTATATTGTAATACAAAAGATTGCATGCTTTTGACGAATTTCTCAGGTCAAACTCACAACGTGCTCTTTCAGTCAATTCAATTTTAGCTACACTGGAGGATGAAGTACTGTTGCTCGATTTTTTGGCTCCCTGTTCGTCCAATCATGAGTCTATTCAATCGGTTAAAATGGCAATCTACTCTTGTGTTAACTTATTACTAAACAATTATTGCTTTATGAAAAACGATGTATTTGGGGCTGCAAAGTTTTCAAAAAGAAGAAAATTGGCAACTCTTCAATAACTTATGTGTACTGTATAATACCTTGCAATCGCTCAGTATTCATTAATGCGTAGTATTAAAACGTGTTTTTTTCTCTCATTTGATTTTATTTGAAATAGCTGACATCAACTTCTGTCAATAAGTTAAACGTAGTGGGAGTTATAAAATTAAAATGCGCATTGAAAATCTAGTAGTTATATTGGAAATGGCATAGCTATAGTAATGGACAAAATAATATCTACATATTTGTTTTAATGTCGTGATCCATTGAGACCATTTTGAACATTAAAATATTAACTCTGCAATGAATGTTAGTCGCTTTTAAATACTTGGTTTATGTATGATCAAGATTTTTGCTGTTAAATACTTGGTTTACAGTATTTCTTGAATGTTTTCGCAAATCACAATATTATATTATTTTTACAGTAACTGTTATGTGGTATAAAAGCAGTGTTATTTGGTTACGCAGAGATTCATTAAATTGTGATATTCGCACTTCTATCTGTAGTACAAGTTGCAGTGTAATTAACTTTTACATTGCACAAATCTTCAAGTTATTTTACTGCGCTAAGATCAAAAACCAAAAGAATATTTGTTTATTCTAATTTTTCAATATTGCAAGAATGCGGTGTAGGCTATCTATAATTTTTTGCCAGGTATTGTGTTCATAATATTCTAAATTACTTCACTTTAAGTGTTAACTAATGTAGTTTTTCACAGCAATCACCTACCGCTAGCAAGCAAAAAAGTTTTCGCCAGACAGACTACTCGCGATGACGTCATCGCCTTTTTCAAAACCATGCGTGAGGCCTTGTTGTTTCGGTGGCCACGCCTGGGCCCCCTGGCCGAACATATACTCCTATAACTGGTTATTGTCATGACTAAACAAAAATCTCCAAGGAAAATCTTTGTGTGGATTATTTGTTTACTGCTAAAATGTAGCAAGAAACAATGCACCTTATACTTCCCCCTTCCTGGACCAAATTACTTACAATTAAAAGTTAACTCAAGAATGCAAGATGTTAAACGTGTTTTGGACTTAAATTGCAAGTAAAAGGAGCATCAAACAATTTCATCTTTTCAATTGGCTTTCAAATTTCAAAAATCTAGTGCTTTCAAATGGCTCTGAACACGTGCGAAATGTGATTCAATGGCATTAAAATAGCTGTTTTTTTCAAAAACTTTACAAAAAATCGCCCTACGGCTGGGGGCTTCGCCCCAAAACCCCCGTCTGTGATACGTTTGAGTTACACTAGCTTTCTCAACACGTCTCCAAAGTTAGATATTTTCCTTTTCAACTATTACTGCAGCCCACTCCCTTTGCAAAATCCTGGTTAAGTGCCAACAGGCAAAGATTTCAGATCTTCCATCCTATGATATCTTTGTCCTACAAAAAGTTCCTCTTTTGAAAATTTTTGATGACGTAATTGCATGTGATTTGTGGTTTGGGCCCCCCTCCCAATCAAAAATTCTGGCCACGCCTATAAATTGGAGATTGCCTGAAAAACTTTTTTGAAAACCTTTTTTTTCGAAGAACACTTGCGGCTGTGTCCTTGGCATCGAGCATTCCTGTCCTTGGCCTCGGATTTTTTTGCGTCCTTGGCCTCAAGCCTTGTGTCCTCGACTCCACTTCTGATATTATCATTGTGTATAGCCCAAGAGTTCTGGTTGGTAGCGTATGCCTGCACTTACCAATAGCAGTAGCCTAATTTTCAGATTTGCAGAGGTGGAGTCGAGGACACAAGGCTCGAGGCCAAGGCCAAGGACCAAGGACACTGGCGCAAGTGCTCTAAAAAAAAAAGGTCTTCGAAAATTTTTTCAGGCGAAAAAAGTCTTCAAAAAATTTTATTCTGGCGATTTCCACTTGAGGAAAACAAAACAAGGTCTTCCCAAATTTTCTGCGAGGTTTCTGGCGCTTTCCAACAAAATTTCAACTGTTAAAAAAATAGTGCTGTCCTCGATTCAAGGACAGGGCAATTTTCGAGGACTTGAGACTTCGAGGCCAAGGCCCAGGCCAAGGACTTTAAAATCTGTCCTCGAGGCCAATAACGTCTTTGAGGACTCCACCTATGCAAATTTGGTTAGGCTACTTATTGCTGCTGGTTAGTAAGTTGTGGGTATTATTATTAGACAGAGGTGGAGTCCTCGAGGACGTCCTTGGCCTCGAGGACACATTTTGAAGTCCTTGGCCTCGAAGCCTTAGGTCCTCGAAAATTGGCCTGTCCTCGGCTCGAGGACAGCACTATTTTTTGAATCGTTGAAATTTTGTTGGAAAACGCCGGAAACCTTGCGGAAAATTTGCAAATACCTTTTTTGTTTTCCGCAATTGGAGCATAGGCTTAGCCAAGCGGGCCTCCCTCCAATTGAAATTTCACCAATGACAAAAATGCGACAAAAAGCCAATTGTTTCTTCAGTTTCAGTTTCTTTTCAGCATTTGTCGCTTACACCAGCAGCGAACAATATTATTGAAGACAAGGGGCTCCCGGGACCCCCTAATATCAATTTTTGCCTGCCAATTTAAACATAAACCAGGAAGAAATAGATAGCTTTTGTCCTAAAAGTTGCAATCTCAGGCTCACATCTAACCTTTTATGAACGTAATGCATTAACCAATGCCAGATTTACCAGAATATGGCGCAGTACCAACTAGCCCTGCGCTCAAATCTTAAGACTTTTTATGGTCTTCACCTACATTTGGCAGAAAGATGTTGCGAAAATCTCCAAAGTGCCAGGGGCCCAGCGCAACGTAAATTCGGCCCGGCAATAACATGGTTAGTAAGCGTAACCATCTATTGTATTATTTTTCAATAACAGTTCATTAATTCACCTCCACCTCGCCAGTTTTTACGCACAAAATACTTTAAAAAATAATTAGCCATAGAAAATGCTGATTAAACAAATCGTTGAATTTCAATTGAAGGGGCCTGGGCCCCCTGGCCTAACATGCACTTGTATAACTGGTTAGTTTCATGACAAAACAAAAATCTCTAAGGAAAATCTTGTTATTTAGTGCTAAAATGTTGCACGAGACAATGCACCTTACTTCCCCTACATGGACTAAATCACGTACATTCTATACCCAGATAAACTAAACTTTTCCAGATGTAGATAGAATGTTAAAGTTGATAGAAAATACATAGATAGATTGCATAGAAGACACTCCTCAACTATTAATTTTCCAGGCAATTTTATTTGAACTACTTCGGATGCTGGCCAGAGGGTTGAAAGTTGTTAACGTCATACAACCGACTGTAATTGTAATACTTTTAGCCAATATGAACATATGAACAAATAGATTTCATTTTGATATCTTTAACTGTTTTTGTTTATGCCTTCGAAATTTCCTTGCATTGTCTGAGCCAAATCTTGTAAATCCAATCAAAATGCCATTTACTGTGATATTTGTCAAAAATGGCTTCACACAAAAATGCTCTGAACTGTCAATAAAAGAGTTTACCGAATTGGGTAAATCTAATTTGCCATACTTTTGCATCAAATGCTATGAAACAATTTTTCCATTTCACAGCTTAAGCGAAGCTGAATTTTCTGAAATACACTCTAACGAGGGAAAAAGTTCTTTGTCCAACTTTCTACATATGTTTGATGATAATTTATGTGACTTTTCAAATAACTACATAACCTCTGAAAAATTTCACAAACAGTATGCTACCAGCACTAAAGATGATTTTTTCATGCTGCACATCAACACGCGAAGTTTAAACAAACATTTTGAAAAACTTGAGGAATATGTGACACAACTTGGAAAGTTACCTGAAATATGAATCTGAAACCAAACTACACTCAGAGTTTAAAATGCAACTTCAAGGCTATACTTTCATTCAAAACAATTCTAATACAAATGCAGGTGGGGTAGGAATGTTCATTAAAGAAACTTTCTCTTTCCAGTCTTTAAATAAATATCAACTTACTACGGAGGGTTGTGAAGATTTATGGATAACTATTAACATAAACAACACAAAAAAAGTCTTTGGGGTTTTATATAGGCATCCACAAAATGGCTTTACTAAATTCAGCAAATCTTTTGAACTAACCCTGGCGACACTGAATAGGGAAAGAGCACAATATTACATAAGTGGTGATGTAAATATTAACTTATTGGACTATGAATCAAAAAGCAGTGTCAAAAACTATGTGGACATGCTTTGTAGCTCTGGTTGCCTACCTTTAATCAAACACCCTACTCGAATAACGCCGACGAGCTCCACACTTATTGACCACATTTACACCAATGCTACAGCACAAAACATCACATCCAATGTTATATTGAATGATTTTTCAGATCATTTTTCTGTTTCAGTTCTGATACATAACTTAAAAAATAAAAGCACTCCAGCAGCTAGTATGATAAGAGATTACAAGTCTTTCAAACCACAAGATTTCATAGTTGATCTATCTGAAGAACTAGATAGAGTAGATTTCACTTTAGATCTTCTTTCCTCAAGAGATGATTTTGCAACTTTTCGCCAAATCTTTGTCAACGCCTTGAACAAACATGCTCCATTAAGAAAAAAATCAAGAAAAGAGGTTAAACTCGGCAATAAGCCATTAGGGTGGAGTGAAAAAAAAATTTGAAAAAAGTGTAGTTCTTAAATCCTGATAAATACCCTAAAAACCCCCCAAAAAATGTTTTTGGGCTGTTGCCACTTTAGGGGGGCTAGCAACACCCCCAAATCTGTTTTAGGGGGGCCAATTTACCCCAAAAGGCCATAACTTGAGAACTGCTTATCGTAGAGACTTCATCTATAGCTCAAAATTTGCGTAATTGCCATGTTTGTATCAGCTCTAAGAGAAAGTTTTAGTCTATTTTAATCACAGAAAAAGTTATGACCAAAAATGTGTTTTTTCTGCCATTTTGTTGAAAAATCATGTTAATAAGCTTGTGTTTATGCACTTATCTGCCCACATAGAATCTAGATTACCGCCATTATTACAAATGAGATTGAAATAGGACAGATACCAGTTAACGCTGATGTATATTTTACAACATGCTGTAGACTAAACTTAAGAGAAATGTGGAATATAAAATAGCTATTTAACCAGCAGAGAAACTCTTCACCCAAGCATTTTGTCTGCATTTCTTATGAAGCAAGATGTAATAAGTTTTACAAACAGAAGCAGTTTGGTGTACCGAAATGCATTTCAAATAACGTTTATCTAATTACAACCACTTACATTTAACAACATAAACTTTACGCAATATTCAATAATATAATGACGTTTACCCATGTAGGTATACAATATCAATTGAATCTAAAATGTAAACCCAGAGGCATAGTGATAAAGAATTTTCCCATTATAAAGCAAGATTCATTGCAATTTAAAATTTTATAATCCACACACAAGGGTTCTATTAATAAAAAAAAACACTAGTCCGAAAAGATACCACGCAAGTTTGTCTGTACTGTATACCTTCTCTAGTTTACACCATTCCATTGCCGCCCAGCCGCCCACAAACATTAAACATAAGTAAGCCCGCTTAAGTTTTTGATTATCCGCTACCTACACAAAATAAAAAATGTCAAAACTGCATGTTAGTATTGAATGTTTTTAGAAGTTTACGAGATTTAATCTTCTGCCGAATCATCCCATCTCTTCGTGCAAAGCCTTCAACTTGAGCTGATGCCTCTGTTACCAACTTTACATGGCGTTCCACAGACTGATTATGACATGGATGGTCAAGCTTCAATGGCCTTGCTCGGCATTGTTCAATTTCTGTATCCGTTAAGTGTTCAATTGCAGGAGGCTGATGTTGCCAGGAAGTCAAGTCCACCATCTTGTCAAACGAAGTGGCGGTTAGATTGATTACTGGCACATTAAATGGGCGTACCGACAGAGCTGAGGATGTATCACAGGTTAATTCTGAAGAATGCTCTTCATTAACACTCATAGCAAGGAGATTCGACGAATCAGCTGATGTTAATTCTCGACGAATTGAAAGAACTTTGTTCACTCCTAGCATTCTAATTTTCTCATCATCATCTCCTAACATTCCAACCAAAATATTTTCCTGGTGAGCAAAAAATCCGTTTCGTTGCACCACTTTTAATGCAGTTTCCCTAACGATTTCATTTGGAACATTAAGAATTCTTTGGACTAAATTGAACAAATTTTTAGAACCACGAGTTAGTTGACTATTTGACTTGATTTCAAACCAACTTGGGAAGTAGACTTGAAGACAAAACTGTGCTAAGATTTCTAAGTTAGAGGAGGGATTATCCATGGAAATGTAATACCTAAGAATGCGACAACCGAGGGTAAGCCATCGCGAATGAACTATGGGACCAACTTTCAAATATTGCAAGTCGCTGTCAACAACTCCTTCGATTACAGCAGAACATATCTTATACGCATAATGCTGGTCAGCACTCAAATCTTCTATGACAGATACAGGCAACTTTACAAAATGTGGATTTGGGATTGATTTAAAATGAGCAGCAACAGGCCAGCTTGAAACTTCTCCATTTAGCGATTTTCCAATTGGACCTGAAAACGAGTCGGGGCTCTTAGTGGTACCATCAAGCATGGTAAAAACATGCCGCAATGGAAGTTTATTGGTATGTAACAAACACACCACCCATTGCAGTGGTTTGTTGAGCAGCTCTTCCAAACTTCGAATGCAGCCATTATATTTGCCAGTCATCGATGCAGTGCCATCTGTGCCAACTATGGCAAGCTTATTATGTAATTCCGTGTCAACAATGTTGTTGAAAATCTTCTGTGCAATCGTTTTTCCTTTACCATCCTCGGTGGAAAAGTGTGTCAGATAGTATTCGCCAGGTTCTCCAATCAGTGTATAATGATCTTCAAGTTGTACCGATTTGTAATACTTGTCATTTGGTCCCTGGATGGTGACTTGCGTGGCATCCTTTCTGCCATCAAAGTAAATGGCATTCACTAGCTTGAAATTTTCTTGCTCCTTCTCCCTGATTTCAGTCCGACATCGCTCTCGTTCTCGTCGAAGCTTGCTGCGATCAATAACGTAGGTCTTGTCGTTTTCCATTATGAAACCCAAATCCTGCATTACACTATTGGCAATCGCAGCAGCAGCTCTGTCTGATACTTGAAATCGTTCGCTCATTCTAGCAAGGTTGCTCCACTTCATTTGATTTTGACTAAATGACTCTGCATCCGGAACGAATTCGGAAGTAGTAGAAGACTGTGAATGCTCTGTTTGCACTGAGCTGCAATCTGAGACATAACCACAAGCTGACGTGGAAGGGGCGGCAGTTTCAGTAGAAGAACACGTCGGTTCTGTTGATTGAGGGTGGCGCCTTAAAAACATCTTGTCAGAAGAAGATAAAGGAACAACAGTATCCATACATTTGCCAACTCGTTCACTTTTTTGATCTTGGTAAAACGCATAATCTGCTTCTGCCATTCGTAAGCCATGCTGTTTCTCCAGATTTTTTCTCTGTTGATCATCAACACAAAAGACATCAAACAAACTATCAATTGTCTGCATAAATTCGGATTCTCTTTGCAAAAACGTATTTCCTCGTCTTGATTTTGTCCAACGGTCAAGTGAACTAAATGAAGCGACTAAGTTCTGAACTTTTTTTGATATTGTTTACTTATGAACCGGATACACATTGCACCAAATCCATCTGTCATGAATTTCTTCAGCTATGTCATTTGCTACGGTCTCAGTCCGAAAATTTTTTAAATGAAGAATTCGCTCTATCACTTGTCGTTTTGTAGGCAACACACCTGGAGGAAAGCTGTCGCGACTTGTAAATGTATGGCCACTATGTAATGTCTTCACTGTATTTGAACTTCTTCTTCGCATTCTTTAGAATTCAAGTCAATTATATACTACAACGTGATGGCTTAACTGAAAATATTTTAGCTAAATTCTGTAAAATAAATACAGTAAAAGTAAAAGTCATGTTAGAATTTATACAATAGACGATTTTATGCTAGGGCGCAAAATGTTTCAACTGATTTCTGTTTTTCTTTTCTCACAGATTTGGTTTTGCTAAGGAAACCAGTGGCTATCAAACCAGCTTCAACCTATTTGTAATAATGCCTGTAATCTAGATTCTATATGGGCAGATAAGTGCATAAACACAAGCTTATTGACATAATTTTTCGATAAAATGGCAGAAAAACCACATTTTTGGTCATAAGTTTTTCTGCGATCAAAACAGACTAAAACTTTCTCTTAGAGCTGATATAAACATGGCAATTACGCAAATTTTGAGCTATAAATGAAGTCTCTACGATAAGCGGTTCTCAAGTTATGGCCTTTTGGGGTAAATTGGCCCCCCTAAAACAGATTTGGGGGTGTTGCTAGCCCCCCTAAAGTGGCAACAGCCCCAAACCAATTTTTTTCGGATTTTTAGAGTATTTATCAGGATTTAAGAACTACACTTTTTTCGATTTCGAAAAAAAGTTCTTTTTCACTCCACCCTAATAAGCCATGGATCACAAAAGGCATACTAAATTCGAGCAAGACCAAAAACAAACTGTACCAAATAAGTCTCACTGGAAAATCAGAGGACGTTAAACTGTATAAAACCTATCGCAACAAGTTGTCTCACATTAAAGAATTGTCAAAAAAAGAATATTATTCTCAACTTGTTCATGATTCGAAACACAGCATGAGAACACTATGGAAAACCATTAATGACATCACTAAATCCAAAAAACGATCGAATTTGCAAATTACTGAATTACTTGATGAAGCAGGCATAAAAGTCACTGACCACATTAAAATGGCAAATCTGTTAAATGATTACTTTTCTGAAATTGGACAAAAAATGGTAGCTAAGATTGACAAACCATCTGCAACTAACTCAAACTCCACAAATCCATCAATTGCAAACAGAAGTAATTCTTTCTTTTTCAAACCAGTTACTACAACAGATATCTTAACCTACATACAACAACTAAATGTCAATAAAAGTGATGGCCCAGAAGATATTCCCATTAAAATCATCAAAATGTCTCCATCTGTCATAGCTCCTGTCTTGGAACATCTATTTAACAAATGTTTAATTAATGGAGTATTTCCTGATTCTTTAAAAATCGGTAAAATAGTCCCAATACACAAAAAAGGTCCAAAAAATGAATGTTGCAACTATAGACCCATAACACTTCTTGGTCCACTTTCAAAATTTTTTGAAAAATGCATTTATGAACAAATGTACACATATCTTGAAAAATTTAAATTACTTACCCCAAACCAATTCTGATTTAGACAAAACTGTGTAACATCGCAAGCAGTACGTCAAGTTTATGATGATTTTCTGAAAAATCTGGACAAGAAAAAATCACTTGCTCTGTGTTTATAGACCTAAGCAAAGCATTTGATACTGTTGACCATGAAATCCTATTAAAGAAACTAGAAAATTATGGCTTTCGAGGAATTCCATTACAGCTTATCCAAAGCTACCTCACTGATAGACGTCAATATACAATGGTGAATGGTACTAAGTCTGACTTAAATAAAGTCAAATGTGGAGTACCTCAGGGCTCTACTTTAGGCCCTTTAATGTTCCTGATCTATGTAAATGATTTGCCTTATATATCTAATTTCACAACAAAATTATTTGCCGATGATACAGTCTTAACAATGACTAACTCCTGCATAACGACTTTACAACATGATGTGAATAAGGAATTGACAAAGATTGACGAATGGATGAGATTAAACAAACTATCACTGAACTATAACAAATCTAAATACATGTTGATAACAAAAAAAACAATTTCAGAAGATTTGATTAATTTCAAAATTACCATAGGCAAGCATAAAATTGAACAAGTATCTCAAATCAAGTATTTACAAATCACATTTGATGACAAACTAACTTGGAAACCACATATTCAACGGATTTGTTCTAAACTTTCTTCCGGATCATGGGCAATATTAAAATTAAGACAATATGTAGACCTTCTAACACTTAAAACTGTTTATTTCTCCTTAATATATTCGCATTTGCAATACTGCATTTCCTCGTGGGGACTGGCCCATGCAAACGCACTCAATCCTCTTGAAAAATTACACAAACGTATTATCAGAAATATAACTTGTAGCCCATATCTTGAGCACACTACTCCACTCTTTTTCAAAGTAAATTTATTAAAAATGCATGACATTTATAATTTAGAAATTGCAAAAAATATGTTTCAAATAAAGAACAAAATGACATTGCACGATAACCAAATCTTTTGCCCTGCAACACAGATGCACCAACATCACACACGACTCTCATCAAAGAATAACTACTTCATTTCGCGGAAACGGACAGATTTTGGTAAAAAATCGTTTTCTTTTGTGGGACCAAAAGTATGGCAAATTGTACCTAACGAACTCAAATTATTACCTTTTAGTCAATTCAAACGGAAACTAAAATTCCATTTCATTAGCAAATATACTCTTGATTAGGTTAAAATAAACGTGAATTATCAGAGTCATGTAATGTAAATATTTGAACTATGGTTTGTTTCTATTTTTTGCTGTTGTTTACTCATTGATTTTTTGATTTTTTTCTTTTTGTTTATTTGTGTAAATATACTTTCTCAAAGCATACTTTCACGCTACATGACTTGTGACAGGTGGTGGTTGACTCGAAGACCGGATGGTCGTCATTTTCGCCATCTCCTAGTGCTTTATTTTTCTGTGCTGTATTTTGAAATCTGATTATTTTGATTTGAGCACAAATAAACGTAATTGATTGATTGATTGCGGGAAATGTGATTAAATGGCATTAAAATAGCTTACTTTTCAAAAAATTACAAAAAATCGCCCAACAGCTGGGGGCTTCACCTCCAGACCCCCAAAGCCTCCGGCCGCTGGGGGCCCCGCCCACAGACCTTCCGTCTGTGATACGTTTGAGTTACTTTGGCTTTCTCAAAACGTCTCCAAAGTTACGCATTTGCACTTTTCAAATATATTAGTTTAAGCTCTCTCTCTTTGCAAAATTCTGGTTAAGTGCCAACAGGCAAATTTTTGATGACGTCATTGCATGTGATTGGTGGTTTAAGCCTCCAAAATCAAAATTCTGGCTACGCCTATAAATTGGAGATTGCCTGAAAAACTTTTTTGGAGACCTTTTTTTTTTGAAAGCACTTGCGGCTGTGTCCTTGGTCCTTGAGCATTCTTGTCCTTGGCCTCGAGAGGGTCTGTCCTCGGAAGGGCTGTCCTTGGTCTTGGCCTCGGATTATTTTTGTGTCCTTGGCCTTGGCCACGAGCCTTGTGTCCTCGACTCCACCTCTGGTATTAGATATTAGGCCTACTGTATTATTGCGCTAGTTTCCGATGACAGCTCTGAGAATAGCCTACGCTGAGAACCGGTATAATGTGCCGGTACCTATTCTGTTATTTTGTAAAATCGCTTTCTTGCTGGTTGTACAATAACGGAAAAGGAACTTCCCATAGCTTAGTGAAAAAAGAGTTTGCAAGAATAGGACTGGTAGTCCGGGTTGGTGTTGTTTTAGGGCTGTTATAGTAGGCAATAAATTACAGTAGGCCTATTTAATTTGGACTTCGTCTAGACATAGGCTACCAGACCTGATCTACAATATGATCGTTTTTGGAATCAAATTTTATATCATTCATGGGCTAAAAACATCACGAAAGCTGGTCCAACTCTGGTACAACAGATTACATCACTCGTATAATGCCACTGATGAATTTGAGTTTGAATTAGAATCCCTGTCTAAAGCTGGATTCTTTTACCTTTCTCATCGAACATCGCATTCCTTAGTCAGCGAAAAGTTTTTGCAAACTCATTCCTGTTGTGACGTCGCAAATTGGTACGAAGTCAGGATCCATGGTCAAACGGAGCAAATAGTATTTTCGCAAATAAAGAGAATCGGGGAGAAGTATTTGTGGCACCTCTTTATTATCTCAAGCAGTTCTGATTTCTTCAATAAAACCAATTTCAAGCAGTATCTCTTTGAAAGCACTTTTTGGCCCAAACTAGGGCTTATGTTTTAGGGCCAGTGCCTTACTATAGTCGGCTTGTTTACAACTCTGAATAAAAGTGATATTACGCTGGAATTATTGTAGCATACTATTCACCAACCAGGGGCGTATTTAGGGGGGCATTGGGCCATGCCCCCCCCTTTGGGTTGCCAGGATGGTATAATTAGCATAAAATAGTATGCAAAATTGCGGCATGGCCCCTCCCTTTGTAACTTGGGCAGAGGGTTTGAGCAAAAAAACGGTGGGCAAAGACCTTTTTTTTGATCTTCACCTAATTTTGGGCAAGAAAACGGACTTGGTTTTGGGTTGGAAAATTTTTATTCTGGTCTTCATAATTTTCAAATTTTCTGGCCCCCCCCCCCCCTTTCGAAAGTTCTGCGTACGCTACTGTCACCAACTCTGGGTTAATATTACGCAATAAAATAGTTGAAAAAGGTAAAACATAGACTTAAAAAAGTCTTCATAAAAATCAAAAGCTAATTCTTTATTTGACTCGCTGAATTCTGTCGAAGCGTGTGGCGAATTAGCTTGACCTATCTCGGCGTCCTTGCACTCAGCAACACAGCTCTTTTCGAAGAAATATCGCAGCAACGGCAAGCTGTTGACAACACTGTGCCCGAAATTCAACCTGCCCAGGAATTGAAATCCAGACCTCCCGCTCTATAAGCAAACGCGTTGCCCTTCGACCAATTTGCATCCTGGCCAGTAGTCATGCTCTTGCGTAAGCGGATAGTTTGTATGAATATCTCTGCACAAGTTTTGTAGACCATACTGACAGGGGCGTATTTAGGGGGGCTGGGGCCATTGGGCCATGCCCCCCCTTTGGGTCGCCAGGTTAGTATAATTAGCATAGAATAGTATGCAAAATTGCGGCATGGCCCCCCTCTTTGTAAGTTGGGCAGAAGCTTTGAGTACACAAATGATAGGCGAAGAGCTTTAATTTGGGCCTGACCAAATTTTGGGCTAAAAACCGGACTAAATTTGAGTGAAAATCTTTTTTTTTTGGTCTTCACCTAATTTTGGGCAAAAAATTGGACTAATTTGGGGTGAATCAATTTTCATTCTGATCTTCGTTCTTCTCAAATTTTCTGAAGTTCCTGCCCCCCCCCTTTTCAAAATCCTGCGTACGCTGCTGCGCACTGACACTTGGTATGCAAGAGCAATCTTAATGTTTTATTCAGCTTAACCAGAAATTCGACACGCCCAGAGTACAATGATAACCGCGTGCGGTCTAGCAATCGTGCTTGTTGAGTGAAACAAACTAGCAGAGCGCTGACAATGCGATGACGCCTTTACGCCAATAGTGTCGGAAGCAATAAATTTCAGTGAGAAGAGAGAGAATTTGAAACACTTAAGTTCTAGGACAGCATAAATGCGGCACCATAACAACAGCTTAATGCTTTTTGTAGGTATTGATGACGTTTCTTGCCATCAATTGCGTAAAATTGAGGTGGTTTGTTGCTATTGGTTGCTGTAGATCTGACATTTTTCTTAAACACAGAAAGATGTGTCACATGTGGCTTGCTGTTATTGGTAGATGAGGTACTGACGTCGTTTTTGGGCGTGTGAAATGTATCTAAAGCGATTTGCTATCGTTGGTGGATATAGATCAGATGTGGCTTCTTGTCATAACTGCTAAGGCATCATACGCGTTTTGCTGTCGTTGTTAAATTAAAATCTGCGCCTAGATTGACACAAAGTTTTAGACACTTCTTAAAAGTCTGTGCTTTCATGTTTCCTGCTCGTCTGCGGCGCAATCTTTTATTTCAAACAGAGTTATGCGCTTTGCTGCAAACTGTTTGATACACTGCAATGGCGGACCAAGTCAACTGACCGCTGCAAACTGACCATGAACCAAATGACCGCCTACACTAGGGCACTAGGTTTAGAGTAGGTTGGCAATCGAATAGTTTGTTCACGGTCACTTTGCGGCGGTCAGTTGTCGTGGACACCTACCACGAGGTACCGGTGATGTTGATCTCCTGGAAAAAGACGTGAAGTAAAAGATTGAATGGCTGTTTTTGGTGAATGAAAACCTGGCATTATTTTTGTCATGAATAAAACAATTCCTGGATAAGATACGGTGTTTTTGTTTGCTATTTAGTTTTAACTGTACAGTATCATCCGTATATTTCGGCAGGTGAAAGCACGATCTGATGCCATAACACAAAGAAACCAGCAATACAAAGGAAAACCGGATGAAAAACAAATAGAAAATTTTACATCATCCTAAAGGTACGTTTACATTGGACGCGAAGCAACGAGAAGCGAAGGTTGCCAACAGAGGTGGAGTCCTCGAGGACGTCCTTGGCCTCAAGGACGTCCTCTAGGACACATTTTGAAGTTCTTGGCCTTGGCCTCGAAGGTCAAGTCCTTGGCCTTGGCCTCGAGGCCTCAAGTCCTCGAAAATTGGCCTGTCCTCGGCTCGAGGACAGCAGTATTTTTTGAATTGTTAAAATTTTGTGAAGCGCTTGAAAAAGTTTTTGGAAAACGTTTTTTTGTGGAGATCACCAGCAAAATTTTTGTGAAGACCTTTATTTTATTTTATTTTATTTTTTTTGAGATCGCCTGAAAAATTTTTGTGAAGACCTTTTTTTTTTATGGAGAGCACTTGCGCTTGTGTCCTTGGTCCTTGGCCTTGGCCTCGAGCATTCCTGTCCTTGGCCTCGAGAGTGTCTGTCCTCGGAAAGGCTGTCCTTGGCCTTGGCCTCGGATTTCTTTTGTTGTCTTGGCCTCGAGCGTGGTGTCCTCGACTCCCCCTCTGGTTGCCAACCCTTCGCGATTGGTCGCTTACGTCCCTTGCTCAAAACAGGCCAACAGGTTGTTTGCGACCGGTTGCAACCTTTCGCAAGTTATTGATGACGTCAAATTTTGGTTGCTTCGCGTCGCTTTGCGTACGCGGTAAACCACCTTAAATGAGAGCACTGGACATCTCCATTTTGCTCAGTTATGTACTTATAATACACGCCGTATATCTTTCATATATACATACCCGTTTTAGTAACTTTTTGAAATTGCCACTTAAAGAGAAATAAGAACCAAAAAATAAAAAAGAGATGATAGAAATAGCAAAAACTTGTTAGAGTAGTGAAAAACACAGGACATTTAAACATTGCACATTGTCATGACCTGGTGAAAGAACATGAACAATAGCACGGACAGCAGGAGCACAAGCACTGAGCGTTGGCTGGGACCTTCTAAACAGGATGCAGTTTAAATTTACATTATATTACGCCAATGTTAGTTATACCTTCTATTTTATGATCTTGTATATTATACACGTTTGTTTTAACATAAGACATTGTTTCAAATACTTCGACGTAAGTTGGAATTAACCGAATAGTTCTTTCTTTGTTTCTCATCATCAAAATATAAAACCTAAAGATGCTTACTGGTATAGATAGCATTGTACACGACCGCATTTTTAATGACAACAAAGCGTTGCTTCAATTCATACAAAGACAGAATCGTTGTTCTTAAATCTGAAACAAATTGAACAACTAGATGGGAGTTTGCCAGCAAACCCAGTGAACGACCGACACATAGCTAATGCTGTGACACTCAAAAGCACTTTTTGTCTACCGCAAAATCAGCAATTATTCAAAAATGTTTGATTACGGAACCTCCAGAAAAGTAGAGTCAAAATAATTGTCAGTTAAATATCTCCTGATATCAAAACAAACTTGCACCCTAAGTTGAGCCGTTCAAAAAATTGATTTTTGGGGGTCTGTTTGGGGGAGTCCCCAGGGGGGTGGCACCCCCAAAACTATGTCAAAATATTTGTCTGTTAAATATCTACTGATATCATAAAACACTAGCACTCGAAGTTGAGCCGTTCAAAAAATTGATTTTTGGGGTGGTCCATTTGGGGGGTCCCCGGGGGGTGGCACCCTCAAACTATGTCAAAATGTTTGTCTGTTAAACATCTCCTGATATCAAAACAAACTGGCACCCTAGCTTGAGTCGTAAAATATTGATCTTTGGGGGGTCGGTTTGGGGGAGTCCCTGGGGGGTAGCACCCCCAAACTATATCAAAATATTTGTTTGTTAAATATCTACTAATATCAAAAAAAAGTAGTACTCTAGGTTAAGCCGTTTAAAAAATTGATTTTTTGGGGCCCCATTTTGAGGGGGTTACCGGTGGAGTTGCCCCAAAAACATTTCGGGAGAAAAAATTGCGTTTGCAGCTCAACAACTTCACACAAAAATTAGATTTCGAAGTTTTGTGGTTTAGGAGACGAAGAGCGTACAAAAATTACGAAGAAAAAAAAAGGAAAAAAAAGGGAAAAAAGGAAAAAGAGAGGGAAAAAAAGAAATGAACCTCATCGCTGCCAAAAGTGGGTTGTTTGGGATGAAAGGGTGTCTTAAGGCATACAACCATATGAAATATTTTTTGCCGTACTTAAGCCGTTTTTGACTGAGACCGCTTTTTACGCCAAACTTGCGGGGCAGTTTTCGGGTTCTAAAACCGAAGTAACGTGACCTATTGCCTCAAAATTAGATACTAACATATAACTCATAAATCTCAAACTGCTGTCAAAATTTCATGCAGCTAGACTCAACCTTCTCGAGTTATAAGCAAAAGTCTGAAATTTCGCACTCGTTAGTTGGAAAATGGCCGAGTAAAAACAAAGGAACACGCGACGCGAGCATCGGTCGTTCCAATAAATCTATGGATGGATGCTAAATCATAGGTTCCGCCAGATGTTTGCTAAGAAGTTCTATAAAGAAGAATTGCCACATCACGCCACTTTTCAGTTAGAAAGAAGATGTGTTGATTCAAAAGATATCAGTCGAATTGGAAATTCAAAGAACCGATTTCGAATAATATATAAATACGGCGGTGGTGATAGCTGAGTAGGTATCAGAAATGGCAACGGATCCGGATCGGACCGGGATCTTGCTAATTTTTCTCGGATCCAGTGTCATTAGAAGATCTAGATACGGATTTGATTTTGCTGGATACTTTCAAACTCATTGTTGATGTTTTTCAAAATATTCGTTAAAATGTACAAAGCGTAGTTGCGTTCTGGCGGATCCAGATCAAATCTGGATCTCAAAATTTAAAACGTTTAGGATCTGAATCGGATCCGCATCGCTTCTTGTTGGATCCGGATCGGTTTTGGATCTTTTGATACGTGGATCCGGCCACCTCTGGTTGGTATAGCGTCGGGCAAGTGATCGAAAGGTTGCAGACTCCCTGCCGGTTTGATTTCCAAACTGGCGATGCGTCGATGTGTTTTCAATTAAAAACGGTCTTTCAAGCTTATTTCCCATTGGGGGGCAAGAAGTCTGCCTGATGTGGTGGCCAGCCTGATGAAAGAATTGCAAACAGAACCCAAAAATGTGTTCTGCTATGGTGTGGATAGATAGGCGCAGATTGCCTCGTTACGCATGAACGAACAAACTCTATGATGCATTTTATCCATTTATGCCTACATTTGTCTTTCAAAACATGGCTGATTAAAGTAAAGGAGCTGTCCACATTGATTCGAAGAATATTGTGGCTATGAAACCCGCTAAAGCAGCAATTTACACTTATGCTACAATATTTAACTTACGTTGAATCTGCGTTCAGATAAAGTTTTTACTAAATTGCCACTCAGATGTATTTTTACCACTTTTCAATCGTAAAAAAGCATGTTTGGTAACGAAGCGTGGAAACAATGTGTTGAGAACTGCTTATGTCTGTCGAACAAAAAATCTATCTCAATGAAGTATCATACTGGGTGCATGCGAAAAATAATGGAGAAAAATTAAGAATTTCATATTATGACATGACTAAAGCAATATTAGTACTTGTCATACATTACTAAACAGCTGTAAATTTTAAACCTAACATCTAACGTTCATAAAAGATCATGGCATTGTTTTAACCGATTAAACAAACTAAGCCAACTAGGAATTGACTAAAAACAGATGAGAAAAATTCCAGTCGTTTTGTTTTGTTAAGTAGCCTACTTTGAGACTTTTCGAATTTTATTTTACTAATTTTCGATCCAATAATTTTATTTTCCTCGGCTTTGTTTTATTTGTTTATTGTTATAATGTTTCTTTTGGAAAACTTAAATTCGTTTTGTCTCATTTTTCTTTTAAAGGATTATAATATCACTGAAATCTTATAGCTCAAAAAACTTTTATGTTTTGGAGCAGAAAAACGGGGCAATGCGATAAGGTTTGACAAAAAAAAAACAAAAAAACACACCAAAAAAACAGAGCCTAGAAAAAACGAAACATTTTATTTAGGAGACGTTTCAACTCAAACTTAAGTCATTATCAATCTATAAAAAACCATGACGTTAGAATTATTGCAAAGACCGCCGATATAAACCAAAACGATAAACCGGAGGTAGCAGTTAATAACCCGGTCAAGGGTAAAATCTAAAAAATACAGTAATAATAATAAATCTGAACCAAAATAGAAAGAAAAAAATAATAATAATTTGCCACAGACAACCCAAATTAAATGAATCCTTGGCCAGACAAATCCTTGGCCTTGAAGCCCCAAGTCCTCGAAAATTGCCCTGTCCTCGGCTCGAGGACAGCACTATTTTTTGAACAGTTGAAATTTTGTTGGAAAACGCCAGAAACTTTGCGGAAAATTTGCGAACACCTTTTTTGTTTTCGTGTATTGGAGCATAGGCGTAGCCAAGGGGGGGGCAGGGGTCCCGCCCCTTTCCCCCCCGATTGAAATTTCAACAATGACAAAAATGTGACAAAAAAGTCTATTGTTTCTTCAGTTTCAGTTTCTTTTTAGCATTTTTCACTTACAACAGTAACTAACAACAATATTGAAGACCACGGGCCCCGGGCCCCGGGCTCCCCTCAATTTAATTTTTACTTGCAAATTTAAACGTATAACCAGGAAGAAATGGAGAGTTTTTGTCCTGAAAGTTGCTATCTTAGGCCCACATTTAGCCTTTTTGTGAACGCAATACATTAACCAGGGCCGGATTTACCATAATATGACGCAGTACCAGCTAGGGGCCCCGCGCTCAAATCGCAAGACTTCACCTATGTTTGGCAGAAAGATGTTGCGAAAATCTCCGAAGTGCCAGGTGCTCAGCGCGATGTAAATTCGGCCCGGCAATAACATGGTTAGTAGGCGTAACCATCTCTTGTACCATTTTTCGATAACAATTCAGTAATTTACTTCTACCTTGCTGGTTTTTACGCACAAAATACTTTAAAAAAATTTGCCATGGAAAATGCTGATTGAACAAATCATTGAACTTCAACTAAGGGGACTTGGGCCCCCTGGCCGAACATGTATCCCTATAACTGGTTAGTTTCATGACAAAGCAAAAATCTCTAAGCAAAACCTTTGAGTGGATTATTATTTACTGCTAAAATATTGCAAGAGACAATGCACCTTACTTCTCCCTACCTGGACCAAATTACTTACAATTAAAATTTAGCTCCAAAATGCAAGATGTTAAACGTGTTTTGGACTTAAATTGCTAGTAAAAGGAGGAACAAACAATTTCATTTTTTCAATTGGCTTTCAATAATGTCAAAAATCTAGTGCTTTCAAATGGCTCTGAACACTTGCAAATTGTGATTCAATGGCATTAAAATAGCTTATTTTTCCCAAAAATTACAAAAAATCGCCCTACGGCTGGGGGCTTTGCCCCCAGACCCGCAAAGCCTCCAGCAGCTGGGGGCCCGGCCCCTAGACTCCCGACTGTGATACGTTTGAGTGACGCTAGCTTTCTCAATACGTTTCCAAAGTTGGATACTTGTACTTTTCAACTATTCGTTTAAGCCCTCTCCCTTTGCAAAATCCGGGTTTAGTGCCAACAAGCAACGATTTCAGATCTTCCATCCTACGATATCTTTGTCCCACAAAAACTTCCTCTTTTGAAAATTATTGATGACGTCATTGCATGTGATTTGTGGTTTAGGCCTCCCCCAATCAAAAATCCTGGGTAGGCTTATGACTTGGAGATCGCCTGAAAAACTTTTTTGAAGTCCTTTTTTTGGAGAGCACTTGTGGCTGTGTCCTTGGCCTTGGCCTCGAGCATTCCTGTCCTTGGCCTCGAGAGGGTCTGTCCTCGGAAAGGCTGTCCTTGGTCTTGGATTTTTTTGGGTCCTTGGCCTCGAGCCTTGTGTCTTCGACTCCACCTCTGATTTTGAAATCACCAAAACCACTGTTCACGATGTGGTAACGAAATGTAACATTAACGTACTGGCCACGTGCTTAAAGGAAGCTGCAAGGTTTTCTAAGTTAGACCAGTAACAAACAAAACTACAGCAAAGTAGCAGCTGCATTTGCAATGGGCCCAAATGAAGCCTATTGAATGTGTAGGTGGGCTTTAGCTCACGGTAGCAGATCCGCTTGCACCGCTGCCCATTAATAATAATAGTAATACGAGTAATTTGTACATAATTTTAACGGTTCAAAAATAGTGCTGTCCTCGAGCCGAGGGCAAGGCAATTTTCGAGGGCTTGAGACTACGAGGCCAAGGCCAAGAACTTCAAAATGTATCCTCGAGGCCAAGGAAATCCTCGAGAACTCCACCTCTGGAATCAGGCACCTTGCTCGTCAATATTATTGTTAATTACTATTGCATACGTGTACTGTTGCACGCGAAGATGCCAAAAGAAACTAATACTGAAGAAACCAAGCTTTGTTGGTCACATTTTTATGATTGGTGGCATTTCGATTGGGGGAGGGGAGTGGTACGCCTATGTCAAGTGGTATATAGTACAGTATGTTTTGTATCTGGCCCTTATTTATCTTATTAAAACAGCACGATACCGTTTTTAGGCTTTTGTTGTTGATGGTTTCCTGTTTCTTTGCGGGTGTATTCGGCAAAAATGGGTGTATATGCTGTGATCTTAATTCCATAATTGATGATGCATACTTTCTTGTCAGCTAACTTCGTCTCAGTGGATTAAAGTTACTTACCGGTAGGGCAAAGGGAAGGTGTTTGCTTTCTTCTTAGCTTATTGTTTTAGGGATTTCCAATCCAAACTCAGAGTAAAACGATATCCACACTTGAATCTCAAATGCGATACCAGTTGTTTCTTGTTTTTAGAATGATATATCTTATGAACATGATAAATGCTAAAAAATGTTCGATTGTGGATTGCACTCGAATACTGAAAGTAATCTAGAGATTTACTTTGATTCACCAGTTTCTTTTATCACTTGTTAATAATAAAGCAGACTGACGCATTTGTTTTGGTCTATACACTTGGAATAAAAGTGCAAGAGTGCATGCATAGCTGTAGTTTGTTTTCTAATTGCAGCTAGCTTCAGGACGTTGTAAGTTAGCAAGCAGGACATGTCGATTTTTGGGTTTATTAGAGCAAAAAAAAAACGCTCGCTAGCTTACCATTACGCCAAATGGAGTTAGTTAGTTAAATTCATGGCTGGATTTACATTGCGCGGGGTCCTTGGCGCTTTTGGGATTTTAGCTGCACTTTCATGCCAAATGTGGAAGGTCTTCCATTCAATAGCGGGACTCATGGCACTTTGCCATTTTTTCATATTTTAGATTCGGCACTGGTCTGTAACACTTATGATTTAACCAGATCATTTAGTGATAACTTGTAAAAGAATTTAAATCAAATCAAATCTTTCATCATACTCGCTGCATTATGCCAAAGCGTGTAACGAGTTGGCGGGGCCCATTTCCTCGTCATTGCGCCTGGGCAACATAGCTTTATTCAAATAAATGTTGCCGCGGTGGCCAGCCATTGGCAACACTGTGTTTAATTTGACCGGCCCAAGATTTGAACCTCCGACCTACCGCTCCAGAGACGAACCCGTCACTCCTCGACCAACTGGCCGGATTTGATTTGTAAAGGTGTTAAAGCTCATAATTTGTTAATTTATTGAATAGGAACTTGGCTATTGTAATGTTATAAATTCATCATTACGTTCAGTCACCGGTTAACTTTTATGGCGATTACAATGAGGATGGAAACAACAATCAAGATGGAGATGATGATAATCAACAAAACCCAATCGACTTGATTGAGGAACTTCAAGAACTTAGAGAAGATATAACCGATCTCCTTGAAGGACAAGCATATCAGCAAACAGAGATTGAATTTCTCAGATTAACCTTCGATCAACAAAGTGATGAATTTCAGGATGATTTGAACCAACAAGAAGACGAATTCACTGATCTACTCGAACGAGTAATTCAGCAACTGCAAAATGAAAACAAAAATCTAAGCGATCAGCTTTCTACGAAATATCAAACTTTCTACGAAGAACTTGAACAGCAAGAAGACAGCTTCAACAACCTACTTCAAGACCAAGCTGAACAACAGCAGGATGACAAAGAAACGTTGATTGGAAAATTAGCTCATCAATATGACAAGATAGCAGAAAAACTTGATGACACAAAATCAAATTTCACCCAACTTCTTCATGAACAAGCCCAACAACAACAAAACGAACTGAATGAACTACTAATTCAACAACATCAAAACTTTACCAGGAAGCTTGAACACCAAGAAGCATTTTACGATCGACTCCTCCAACTAAAGGAAAATAGCACTCAACAATTGATTGAGGAAATTCGGGCCAAGCT
Organism: Trididemnum nubilum; assembly: GCA_963965965.1. Lineage (NCBI taxonomy): Eukaryota > Metazoa > Chordata > Ascidiacea > Aplousobranchia > Didemnidae > Trididemnum > Trididemnum nubilum. The sequence continues at coordinate 36,881 of CAWYPQ010000435.1, forward strand.
CAATGAACAAGAAGAAGAATGCAAAAATTTGATTGACGAACAAGCTCAAAAGCAAGAAAACGATGTTGCAGCAATTAACCAAAAATTGGAGAATATAACCAACAGTAAGTAGGCCTATACTATACACACACATAATAAATAATGGGTTGCTTAGTCTGAGTAAAATCGTAATGATAGCCAATGTAGCATGATATTATTATGGATACTAAACAGCTCTTTTAAGCGTCTATTTTGTGCCTACAAATAGATACCGGTGGTGGAACTAGTAAAAAAAAGCTTGTAAACGTATGCTGGCTAAATTTTGGTTTTGTAATTCCAAATTACGCTGCAATCAAATGAAACATGAATTTACAATAGAAACGGATCAAACAAAACTTCGGAAATGTCACAAAGTAGATCCAAACAGAAACTTTTGAATTATGGCTATGGAGAAGCGAGAGGTTTTGTTTGATACGGTTTGATACTATGACGTAAGATTGTCAAAAAATCAAATCTTTCATTTATACTCGCTGTAATACGCCGAAGAGTGTTACAGGTTAGCGGAGTCCATCTTGACGTCATTGCACCTGCGGGCAACACAGCTCCTTTCAAAGAAATGCCGCAACTCTGGCGAGTCGTTGGCAAAGCTGGGTCCGATTTAACCTGTGGCTATATTTCATTTTGCTTACAATTCTTGTGTTGAGTTTCGAACTCGTGGTCTCTGCAAGCGCTCGGGTTGGTGAGATGTGATGCTCGCGGCACGTCTTGCTTGCCGCGGGACTTGCGGTGATTACGAGCTCGATCTCCGTTTCCTTTATTTTTGAACGTTGAGTGCAAAGTTTAATTTACATTTAATTTGCAATTTAAATACTTGGTTTTCAGTTAATAGATCTCAGTTGGTTTTTTTCCTTAGTTGTGGTTATAGGTGATCGATAAGAAGCACAGTTTTCAGTTCTAGTTTTAAGTTCTTTAAAGTAAACTAAGTCGATTAGCGATAAACCGGCTTAAAATTAGAACCACGTATTTCCCGCAATCGCACCAGAAACAAATGCTTTACCGCTCAACCAACTGCCCGGTCTGTGAGATGGTTATCAATCAAATTCATTGCGTAGTTACGAGCATTGTAAAGCGCAGTGAAGTAAAATATAGATGTTAAATCTTGGCTCTACAATATTTTGATTTTTAGGAAAAGCCGTTTTAGTGATCAACTTTATGATCGTTTAATGCATATCACAGCCAGTGATTAAGTTTATTTTTTAAAAATAGTTACTTTTTCTTTCTAGCTCAACAGCAGCTTCTGGAAATATACGATGAGCTTAATTGTCGTAACAAAGAAGGTGAATTAAAAAATAAACTTTGGTTTATATTATATGTCTCATTTAGCTCTTTTCATGGTAAATTGTATAATGTTAATTGTTGCTACTATTAAAGAATTTCAATTTTTTTTTATCTTTTTGCTCGTAGCCTAAAATGCATGGCTATTCGCAGTGCTTATGTTGATGTGCTGAATTTAGCAATACGGAGTAATTTTTATCCACATTTTTCCATCGAAGCTTTTTGATGAAATGTTGCATACCTGTTTCGTGTTTTTCTTTTTTTTTAATAATGAGCCCGAAATTTTAAATTTCAAGTGATTAACAGAATCAGTTCGCTTACTGAGAGCAATAGCGTTTGGTTTCAGGTTTGGTCTTTTTTTACGCGAAACTTATCTAATATTTGCACCGGAAACTCATAGTATAACCTTTTCGCTTGTCTACTCTCTAGATTTTAGTTGTCGTTTGATTTGTTTTGTATAATTGGCTCTTTGAATTACTTTAATCTCAAAAAAAAAAAATCAAAAAGGGCCAGCAAATTATAGACTTAAGTTGATTAATTTCAAAAAAAAAAAAAAAAAAGAAAAAACAATTAAGAAACCAACCTCAATATAATATAGAAAAGCTAGTTTTTATTTTTTTAGCGATAAAATGGATTTCAAACCTAGCGGCTCATTATCAATTATCTTATTCCAACAGAATCATTGAAATTAATGTCTTGTTTACACGACGATTAAGCTACTACTTCAGTTTTATCTTTTTTTTATGGTATAGAAACCATTCTGCAGCATAGAAATCGTACATTTCAAAAGGTTTACTATCAGTAGACTCGGTGTGGTGAACATGAAACTTTGCTATCAGAATCATAAGGTAGTCAAAGTTGTAAATGATCCTCTTTCTACGGTGAAAGTTTTCATACTTTGTTTATGTTTTGTTATAGCTGAAGACGGATGGTACAGTGCAGCAAACACTGGGCACTGTTTGCAATATCAGAAAACTGAGACAGCTCAAAGTTGGGATGCAAGCAGAACCTTGTGCCAACAAAAAGGAGCAGATTTGGCTCATATTGGAATCAGGGATCCCAATGCATGGCGGTAAAAATATTTCTGCACATCAACTAATGTCTTTCGGCACTGAAAGTCAAAAAAATTCCCAAATGCTGGTCAGAATGTTTTGCTAAACCAAAGGTTTAACTTATCTGCTCAGTGATGAGACGTTTCAGCTTGCAGTACATTCGGTAAGGCTGATTGGTAATTTTTTGGATTTTCTTTTATGAGTTAACTGCAGCAATCCGCCGCCTATTATTGCTTAAATTACTTTAAAATAATGCATATAGCTGGACAACGCTGTATCAAGCTTTTAGCTCTCATCAGCAGTCTTAAGCACTTAACTGGACGTACCCTAATGGCTAGCACAGTGGCAGAGGCTTAGAAGGGAATAATCCATTTTTTACTTGTGGTACTGCACAAAAGAACAAGGGAAAAACCGATAGGATCTTGTATTAAGAACTTCCTCTCTGCGTTACCACGGAAATCGAAACCGAAAAAGCTTGACGTCCTTCGTGGTCGACTCCCGGGAAGTCACTACGACTTCCACTGGCAGTTAGATGGCAATTTCAACCACCAACCCTGCAACCGCAAGCAGCTCGAGTCAATTAAGGACGTAAGACATCAAATTCGACCACGAAGGACGTCAAGCTTTTTCAATTACTCGAGAAGTTTGTGGTATAGTTCAAAATAAACTCTATTTCTCTGACTGCTAATGATCAAGCATAGGATTAGCCTTGATAAAAACTGCAGATAAAGCTGCTTTTTTACTCTATATATACAGATAAAAATGGAGACTTATATCTGACAAAGATTTATTATTAAACTTTCTGTTAAAAATGTAAAAATTAGGTTCTTCAAATATCTCATTTGCAAAGGCCAATCGAAATGTCATCAAAGATAAAAATGTGACCAAAAGCTTATTGTTTCTTCAGTTTTAGTTTCTCGTGGTATTTTTGCATACAACAGTCACGCGTACAACAGTAATTAACAATATTATTGACGACCATGCTGGGCCTAGGCCGCCTCAATTCAATTTTGCCAACCAATTGAAATGTATCACCCGGTTTAAGGATTTTTGTGTGGGGAGCTCTGCCCCCCACACCCTCGTGTGTGATACGTTTGAGTTGCACTAGCTTACTCAACACGTAATCCAGGTTAAACAATTGCATTTTATAACTGTTAGTTTAAGCCCTCTCCCAGTAGCAAAAGGCTTAGTTAAAAGCCAAAACGGGCCACGGATTCTGATCTTCCATTCTACGATATCTGTGCCCAAAAAAGTTTCAATTTTCAAAATTTTTAATGACGTCATTGCGTGTGATTTGTGGTTTGGCCCCTACTTCCAATCAAAAATCCTGGCTACGCCTATGAAATACCTACTAACTAAATTTAATATGAATCGAACAACTGTTTTACAGTCGGAGGCGTTAATTGCCGCTGCACAATATTTTAGTTTACTTTTTTTCTAGTTTAAAAGGAGGTAAAAAGAATTAAAATAAAATTCACGGAGATAGTGAATTTCTGCAAAATTTATTTGAAAACTTAAATGCAAGCTTTTTAAAACAAAAATATACTACATAATCATAGCAAAGAAACATCAAGTAAACCGCAATTTACTTGGTTTTTGTTAGCCCGTTGCAAGGCGAAAGGATAACTTTGGATAAAAGTTGCAGATAACTCAAAGCATATGCGCAATGCACTCCTATAGCATTGTACATTAAAACGATTTCGAATAATACTGGACAACTGGGCAAAAGGTCTGTCAATCTTTCTGTAAAGTTTGTTCTTTCAAATTCAACTTGATAGAAAACACAAGTTGAAAAAGCGGAAGTTCAACCAGAATGGAACGTAACAGCTAAAGCTCAATACAACCTAAAGACACATCCAAAATGTTTTTAGGTTGAATTGAACCCAAATTTTGTACTCTTTTGCGATCCAAAATATTTTTGAATTTGGCGCAGTTCTCGACGCGACTTCCGATGGAGATGATGTATGGATTGGATTGAATGATATCGAGCAAGAAGGTACATTCAAATGGCTTGACGGAGAACACCAGAAAACACCTTTTGGGGGGGTTCAGAACCAAACAATTCTGGTGATGAAGACTGTGCTCATACTTTTTCAACTGGATTTTGGAACGATTGGATCTGCTCATCCGAAGCTCATGGTCTTTGCGAAAAACCGCTGTAAAAATTTTATGATTTACGTGATAAAAATGATAACTTTAATGATTTTAGAAGTACAAAAGTCGAGCATTACGTTATTCAGAGTTTTCATTTAATGACAAAAATCAGAGTGCGTATAACAAGCTATTTCGGAGGTGGGCAACAGCTTTTTGCGGTGGGAAATATTGGAATACAAAATAGTAGTCTTCCATTGAAGCTCTAGCTTCGATATATTAAAAATTTTTGTATTCGTTGTATCAACAAAATTTCTTGAGCTGCGCTTACTTTAGTATTTTTAGGTAAACAAGGGGTGAGAACTCTGCGAATAAAATGGCTATCAGTGTATGAAAACTTATCAGTTGATTATGCTTGTTGTTACTGCATATTATTTTTTGCCGCATTATTTCATTGACTCCAACAGAATTATAACGATTGCTTGCATTTAGTAGAGTATGCTAGTCACGAATTTTTTGTAAAAAGTAATAGAAATAATAACTTATGCGAAGCAAAATATGGTTTGCGTTGTTTACTGAGTAATAGGTTTAAAAAACAGCACTACGGAAATTGCAATAATACTGCAGATTAATTGAATAATTACAGAGCACTCCGAACTAAGGCGCAACAAAATCACAAGCATGGCAGTCCCGACACCAGAGCAACGTGACTGGGGGAGGGGGCAGAAAAAATATTTGGGCGGCACAAATAATTTTTTCTCAAAATGTCTGGAGTGAAGACAAAAAAAAACGAAAAGGTCTTCACCCCAAATTTCGCCCCGTGGCTCCGGACCATTTGCCTCCTTTCGAGGCACAATCTCGCTTGGGGGGGGGGCACGTTCATAGCCTAGCGGAGAGCGACGAAATGGTGCGAATCTCGATTTTTGTCCACAAAATCCGGGGTGGAGACAAAAAAGGTCTTCGTCGCGCCTTTATTCGTGTTTTTCGTCCTTGAGCAAAATTTTACTCACGGTTGGAGGGTACAAGCAGTATTTTGGGGAGGTGGGGCACAGGTTCCAAAATCCACTCCAGTGGTACCGGGCTTTGTTTTTTTTTGGGCACAATTGTCGCTCGAGAAGCACTTGCAGTGATTTGGGGGGGCACGGCCCCGAAATGCCCCTCGTGGCGCCGGGCCTAAAGCATGGTCGCTTAAGCATATATATATATAAAAGATGACCAGGGGGGCCCAGGCCCTCTAAATTCAATTTTTGCCAATCAATTAAAATGTATAACGCCGATAAAATCAAGGGTTTTTATCATAAAGTTGCTACCTCGGGCTCTCATCTAACCTTTTTAAAAGCGTAATGCAATAACAGGGCCGGATTTACCATATGGCTCAGTGCTAGGAGCCTCCGTTCAGATGGTGACACTTTTGTTTGATAGGAAGATGTTGCGAAAATCTTCAAAGTGCCAGGGGCCCCGCACAATGTAAATCCGGCCCGGGCAATAACATGATAATTAAGCGTAACCATATATT